>VZTB01006568.1:180911-219636 GCA_013397245.1 Thryothorus ludovicianus
CTTGTCCTTATTGTCTCTTATTAAACCTTTTAAATCCTACCAAAAAGGTGAGCTTCATTTTTCACATGCATGCTGGGCATACGAACACTCCGAGGTGCAGATCCAGGGCTGCTAAAGCAGTGCACAGGCTCCCAGTGCCTCGTGTCTCCACACTGGCCCAGGCTCTTCCCAAGCCTGCAGTTTGTCCGGGGCAGTCACGCCTGCTCTCCGGATGGGAGCCTGATGCATCTGGAACAGCGAGAGCCTGGCCCCAGGCCTGCTCAGATTTGGTGAAATATTCTTGGCAAGTAGCAGGCAGTTTTAAACCAGGCCTTCATTAAATCCATTTTCATGTGCAAAAGTATGCCAGCTTCACTTTATATGCAAAGTGCTTGAAGGTGAGCTCAGTGTGGATTTATATTCAGGGTAGCAGCAGGAGCTGTGCTGCTACAGCCAGGCTGGGATAACAATCCCAAGGGATAAGAACTGGCTGTGTCAGGAAATGGCATTTGTTGTCTTTCATCCACCCCACCTATGTAAGCCTGGACCAGGCCACAAAATATCAGTGTTATGGATTCCTGCTGCCTTCTGTGGGGTTCTTCTGGCATGAAGGGCTCCTCCAAAAGGAGATCCACGCCCTGAGGCCTCAAAGGGCACTGGCTGCTCTTTTCCATATGAGTCCCACTGGTGTCTCATGTAGGGTCACACAGTGAGTGATGGTAGTCACAGCCTTTGGGAGCAGACCAGAGCCAGATTTAGAAAGCTAATTTTAATAAGTCAAAATCACTTTCCAGATTGTTTTAAGATGATACTGGCAGGAAAGACATAAATAGCAGATTTTGTTTTCCAAATGCATTCGGGAATGCTCTGTGATTGGGATCAGCACTCACCTTGGCATAATACTGTTGGACTTGCTGACATTGGACTTCTAGCATCTAATATTTTGCTGTTCAGCATTTGCATGGCCTTTCCACAAACTTCAGGGACCTGATAGAAATCCAGCCAAGAACCAACTTTGCAGCTTGGGCCTGCAGTAAGGAGTCAGTGCTGGATGGAGTTTTGATAGCACAAGAGCAGTGCCAGAGGAGTCAGGGCCATGGGCACGATCCTCTGCACCCCTCAGCCCAGCTCTGCGTGTTCTGGGACCAAAGGTCAGGGGGCAAAGGAAGGTGCCAGGGTGGCATGAGCCCTGCAGCCACTTTGGCATTCCTCCTGCCTGTCTCATCCATGCTGTGACCATCTTTGTGCCTTCTGGAGGGGCTGTGTATTTGCAGTGTTGATTTGCTAGCCCCTCAAAGCTGTTTCATTGCTTTTGTGTGCAGAGGGAATTGTCCCTGACTAACAATTCACATTTTAAATGATATTTCATCTCTTTCCTTCTGGAAATGCAATGTTTCATTTGACCCCAGGTGGGAGCGGGATGATTTCTATTTCTTGGTGCACTCAAAATTTTTAAATCATTTTGGATGGATCCAAAACAGGATAGCATGTTTTCAAGTCCAGCCAGGGAACCAAAATGTAATTATTTGTACAGCTGTAATCACTCTTCAAAAGAGCCATGGCTCTTCCTGGGGTCCCAGGTGCCTGGAGAGGGCATTCCAACCCTCAGGAGCTCTGCATCCATGGAAATGCAGGACTGACCACTGCCCTGCTGTTCAGTTGATGGCTGTAGCATCCTGACCAGTAGGTTGTATTTTACAGTAGGAAATTCCAGGTATGGCTTGACTATTTGGTCAGGAAAGGCAGCCAGATGAGGATGAGTAGAGCTGAAAGCCAAGGTGAGGATGCACTAACCTGTGCAGACCCCAAAACCTCTGCCTCCAAAATCTTATTTATAAATGGGAGCAGCTTTTCTCCGGTTAGCAGCAGTCAAAAAAAATTATGTGAAAATCAATGGGCTTTTTAAATACAAAATTTTCCACAGAAAGGTATCTCTGTGAAGTATTTTTTTATGACAATTTTTTTTAAAAAAAGTTATAAAACTTCCATCAAAATTGTTTTCAAAACATTTTTCATTTCTTGTAGTCAAAATATACTCTTGGTATTTGCATTAAAAATTTGAGGAACATCCTTAAAAACCTTGGTAAGGCTTGGAAAAACAACGTCTGCTTTAAGTGCTTTCAGAAAAAAAATCAAAATCTGTTTGTTTTTATACTAGCAAAATAAGTTTATATAATCTAACTAGCTTGTCCCTTTGGCTTCCTCATGCCTCCAGTTTGAGCCAGTGTCCCAAGGGATGTGGGCAGCAGCAACCTCAGGAGAGCACTGCTCATATGGCAAGGTAGAATTTTCTTCTGCTCTGTCTGGACCTCATTTAAAACAGTATTTTCAAGGGCAGGCTGTATTGGGATGCTCGTGTTTAGGGATTTGTTTGATATGAGTGCAAAAACATGCTTTTTTTAAAAAAAAACAAAAACATTTTTCTTCTTTGCTGTTCTGTCACAGCCTGTTGTGTCCAAAGTGCTGCAATGGATGGCACCTGTTTGATCCAGTTTGTGTCTCAGGACTGGTTTGTGTTCCTTGCAGAGAGAAATGAGACAGGAGGGGGTTGGGAAAAAATTAACAAGGGGACTGAGGGCTAAAGATCCAGGTAATTTGTAAAAAGCCATGTCATTTGATATCACTGCAGATCTTGTCCTGTCCAGTTTAGGTTTTAATGGAGATGGGGGAGATGCTGAAAGGCTTGCAGAGAGCACAGCACAGTGAGGCAGCTCTGTGGGGCCTGGGAACATGGGAGAGAAAGTTTACCAAGTGAAACCCATTTTGCATTTGCTTTTTACTTTTTTACTGAGTTCTAGATTTGATTTTAATGGGTATTTATTCCCAGCTTGCTTTATAGAGTAGCTATTAAAAAAACAGCCTCTTAAAAATTATTAAAAATCGTGTTTCCATTGGCAGGCAACATTTTCACAAACAGGGTATGTAATTACTTGTTGAACTAGCAAGGGACCTGCCATTTCCTTTGGTCACTGACAGCGTTGCCTGATTTTAATGACTGGGTGCAGAGGTTTTATTGTTAAAGTTATTGGGAGACTCTGGCTTGGAGACTGACTTCTGGGGCACTGAATTCTCCAGCAAGGCTGTTTGAACAGCTCTGTGGTCTGGGCAGACGTCCAGCTGGATGTATTGATACTTTGCTGGAAGAAAAGCTTTGTTGCTAAGTTATATCTTGACTGGTCAATCCTGCTCAGCAGTGGTTTGAAATCTGCCCAGCCTGAGCTTTTAGCATTGATTGGGATCATCTGTCCCACTTAAATCTGGAACAAGAGGGAAGGTGCATCGCAGTCCAATTACTAATTCTACTTTCATTCCCAAAGAGGTGAATCTCCAAAAAAGGGCTGAGGCTCCAGTTTTTGAGAATTGTGTACATAGGTTTCTCTTCAAGGAAATGAGTTATAATTTGGGGAGCAAACATTTAAAAGATGAATTCACCCTCAAATTCTTTTCTCACCTCGAAACCATTTGTCCTGATGTGCCCATGGTTGTGGTGCTGCACTCTCAAGCATGATAGCAAACACCCAAATCTCACATGGGCTTGTGACAGAATGTGGCCTCAAGGAAGACCGAGGAGGACATGTGCCAGATAATCCCTGCAGGGGCATCTGGCCCTGGTTAGACAGATGGAAAGCCAGGACATCTGCTGTGCTGTGGAACACTGCTCACTTCAGCCTCCTGCCGCCACCCACATTCCCAATACGTGTGTCCCTCCACCTGCCCTGACGTGTGCTGTTTGTCTAGACAGCAGTCTGTGCATCTGCCTGGCAGCTCAATCACAGTCATTCTTCTGGATTGTCTGGGCACCCTGGAAATGCTTGCTCTGGGACACAAACATTTGTGTCTTACCTAGAGCTGCCTCGTAGCCTTAAACCACAAATACTTTGTGTGCTGGCATGAGCCTTGCATTTACGAGTGTGGTGGCTAAGCCAGCCATGGAGATCCAGGCCAGACACCTCTGTGCTCCCCAGGCTGCAGGGATGAGAGATCCCCTTTCCTAGCTCTCTGCACAGATGGTGTTTCTACACTGGCTGCTCCTGTACCATGTGCAATTCTGTTAATTAAATGATCGGCTCAGTGTCCTCAAGCACTGGGTCCTGAGACAAGGAGGTAACAGCCCTGTGTTTATGGCCCTTAGCAACATGTGTTCTGTTTCGAGCAACTCATCAACAGCATGATAGTGGCAAATTAGTGGGATTTTAGGGAAAAGAGCATCTAGAAGGCTGGCACAGTGGCATTGTCACAGGGAAGGTTTAAATTTTAATTATGAATAACTAAACAACACGAGAGTGTCTGTCTGCTAGTGACTGCTTAGTTCAAAGTGATGAGATTGCCCCAGAAGAGACTGAAGGCACCTAAACCCAGAAAGGACTCCCAGTCCTCAGCAGCTGCTTCCCAATCTCAGGGGCAGACCCACTGTTCCTTTCCCCACCGGCAGTAGCAGCCTAAATCATCCCCTGTGTCCCCTCTCTTCACCTGCTTGTTGTGACCCAGTGCTGGCATGCACTTGGTAAGCCAGCAGCTACATTGGATCAGTGAACTGCTCCAGGCTCTAAAATAATCCTAGAAGAGAAGGTCTAACCTCATCTGTTCACTAGTGCTGTGTCCTGGCAAGCCTTGGGGTCAAGTGGGCTGTCACAGCAGAGGGAGTGATTGATGGGAGACAGGCAAAGGTGGGAGCTGTGGAAGCTGGTGTAGCTGCTGAGACCAGCCTGGGCTGACTTCACCAACCACCCAAAATCCTGCTCACAGTGAGGCATGTCTGCAGTCTGGGCAGCCAGGCATCACAGCACTTGCTTCATCCTTTGTCCATAGATTGGCTCTGGTTTGCCTTAAGCACAGAACTCAAACCAGGGCACCTTCTCCCACCTCACAGGGGCACACTGCATGCCTGGCACAGTGCACAGGGCAGCAGTGGCACTGCCCCTACCCAAGAATTCATGCTTGTAGCACACTCAAATGATGGCCGTGCTGGGCAGGTCTTCTCAAGGTGAGTCAAACCCAGCACATAAGCCCCATTCTTCTCCTGATAGCTTTTACTTTGGTTTGTACAAGCTAGTAGCTAAAATTTTGATGGTGGGTTGGAGCAGTCCATCTGACTTGGCTGCTTGGACCTTAGTATGTAAAAGTGCAACTCTGTACTCTCGGTTAGTGAGGAGTAATTATATTCTTAAATACTTGCTATTATAAGAAAAACCAGCCTTCAGCTATGCTCAGTGTTGTTGACCTGTGTGGGATTGATCCTTCTGCTCCAGAAAGGTCTTTTTGATCCTGGAGCATTTTTACAGCTTCTTGAAATTTGCTGTTGAAAATCACTTTATGAGGATCATGCCTGGCTTGTAGCAAAGAGTGATGACCTTGATTCTTATTGCTTGGGAGGAAAAATGAGAGGGGATTCCAGGGGCTTTGGCATGGAAGGCATAAAAAGGATTCCAATGACTACATACATTCAGCATCAGTCCTTAGGAGCAGTTGATAAGCAGAAAGACTAAAATCTTCCTTTTACTCACACTGACAACTCTGACCTGTGGTTTTGTTTTAACCAAGGTATCTGGTATTGTTATATGCACTGTTCAAAGTACCCAACCTATCAGACCAGTCTTTTTCCACGAGTTTTATCTGAGATAAAACATGAAAACACTGGTTTGCTTTGCAGTTTTGTAAACAGGCAAGCAGATTGTGTAGAGTAGCTTTGTTTGGGGCCTGCATGCTCTGGGACTCTTTGAAGATGCTTTGAGTAAACACTTGCTGCTAGCTTATTATCTTGTCAAACAAAGAGATTTTGTGGTTTGAGGCTGTAGAAGGGAAAGAATTAGCTGCTCTAAATACCAGTCAATGGATGAAGGAAGAAGAAATGTTCTTCTTATTCATGATTGTCAAAAAGCAAAGCAGGGACTTGCAGAGTATCTGTAAACCCTTCAGCACAGGTATAAGTGCAAGCATCACATGGAGCAGTGGGGCCTTTATTGAAAAGTTAAATCCTGATCAAGGGTCTTCCTGAAAAGGAACCAGTCCGTGAGTTTCTTGATAAATATTTAAGAGGGGTATCACTGTCTTAGACCTACTTGTGCATCCACAATACCTTATATTGAGAGCTAGGATAAAGCTTAAAGAAACCAAATAAATGGACAAAGAAGCACACAGAGCCAAATTCCTCCTTGGCAAAGTTCCTCCAGCATTAGAGCATTTGGCAGACAATATTTAATAAAGCACTTGTATCCACACTTAAAACTTTACGCCATTCGTGTTCCCTGCCTCTCTTCCTGTCTATTGTTTTTCTTCAGATGCTGTTGGAGTTACAGAAAGATGACCATTGCAGCACTCAAAGCACTTGCATTAGTAAAATGAGGTGTTGGGTGTGGGGGGGTGTGTGCGTGTGCTCTTGTTTTGGATGGTCTGGTCCTTTGCTGTGCAGAAATAATTCCCTGTCTCAATTCCAAACGGCAGCAAAGGATGGAGTTAAGGCAGGTAATCTTTTCTCCTTTTCCCCTGGGGATTAAAAAAACCAGCACTTGCTGCTTCTTCTTTGCCACAAACTTGGAGATTATGGTTAAACACAGTTTTTTGAGGTAATGTTTTTCACAGGACAGAAAGGATGTTGTTTTCTTTGGAACTCACCAGTTGGAGAGTGAGATGCTTGGCATCAGTAGTGCTTATAGGAGATAATGTGCATTAATTTTTCCCCCATCTTTTGTAGAGTGTAACCCAGTGCTCTTGCCTGTGGTGCTGCATGGCCAGGGATCCCCAAGGGAACAGCACTGGATACCCCCTTCCTTCCTCATTCAGGACCTGGGATTTTTGGGGAAATCCCTCCAGCCAAGAACAGAACACTAGTGACTCTACTTCACATGCTGAGAAATGTAACTGCTGTCTGTGGAGTGCTGTGAATGCACATGAAATGTTGTTTCTAGCTCAGCTGAGAGCCTAAACAGCTGGAATATGGCAGGGAAATGGTTAGCCAGTGGTTGGGAAGCTTCACTGGGAATGAGGAGCCTCCCCAGCTCTACAGAAATGATGGCAACAGACCACTTACCCTGTCCTCAAAAGGGAAACATTTTACAGATGTCCATGAAGAAAATTGATCTGGGCTGCTTTATCCCATGGAGTGAAACAGGGTTAGGAAGCTGTGTTTTCCTATTAGAAATTGTTTTGGCAGGGGATAGTTTGTGGTCCAAACAATCAGGTTTGACAAAAGGCCACATTGACCATAAAGTACCCAAGGCAGGTATTTTCCCAGATAAATGCTTTCCAGCTTCATAGAGATGGAAAACTTGTAGATTTTCTGTAGTTTGTTGGTGCATGTTCCTCCTGGCTTGTTTTGAGCTCTGCAATATTCAGGAGCTATAGCCTGATGTAGACCTGTACTGTGCCCAGCACACCAGGCTCTTACTCCAGGTAAGGCTTTAATCAGAAGAAAAAAATAGGGGCAAGAAAGAGCAAATTAGAGCTCATAAACATTTGGGTTTCAAGCATTATGGTTTCTCAGAGCCGAGGTATTTAATTTATCCCATTGAGAATAACGGATGTTGTGTTATTCTTTCCAAGTATAAAGTATTTCCAAGTATTTCTCTTCTCCATCTCTCACTGTTATTCATTTGCACTTTATTCTTCTTGTCCCTTCATCTCTGGGTTACAAGGAACCTTTCATTCTTTGTTTTTCAGATGGCATCTAAAGACTTGGACAGTGTCCAAGCTTATCAAAACAGGTCCTGTCCTTGTGCCTGTATTTCTCCAAGGGGCTCCCCAGGCTGCAGAGCAGGTGCCTGATTTCTCTCCATGCCCAGCAAACTGCCCTGGTTCAGCCCAGCCACCCCATTCCTGCTCCCCCCTGGGCTGAGCACTGGGTTGCCCTTGAGCGCTGCTCCATGCTGGGCGTGGATTTTTTGGAAATCGAGCAAGCCAAACTTTCGGAGATGTTTTTCCAGGGGCTGGGAGCTGTGCCCTACCTGCTCCACCCTGAAAGCTTCTTGTGGCAGGTTCAGTGCTGCTGAGGGAAGATGGGCTAACACGAGTGGGTCTAGGGTCTGGCAGTCTCAACAGCAAAGTACTGGGCTGAGGTTCCTTCTTCCCCTTCCTTCTCTGTTTAAAACTTGCAAGAGGGGTCTGAGGAGTGCTAGCAGAGGTAATGACAGGAGGTTTTTTTCTTATTTCTTTTAATAAGAATTAAGAGCAGCTTGACTGAAGAAATTTTGTCTGCATTTCTCCTGAAAATCTGGAAGGGGAAGACTGGTGGAGATTTTGTCAACAGAGAAACCATGTAAATAAAGCTGATGAGACAGGAGAAAAGTAGATTTTAAGCCAAGCCTTTTGTGCTGAGGACAGCCCCACACTGCCTTAGGAAAGCTGTGATATGAATCCCACCTGGGAGGTCTCCAGCACCAGGAAAGGGGAATGACCTGGTAATTGGCTTTTGCTGGTTTATTATCAGAGCGCCTGGGGGAGAGAGAAGGTGTTTGCAGTCTTAGATTTGCCCTGCTAAGGGCAGAGAGCCCTCACACAGGTATCCTGTCTTGCTGCAATCCCTCCAGCACTGCCTGCTGGGACACACATGGTCACTTGGATAGATGGTATTCCTCGCTGGCACTAAACCTTGCCATGGAGAGGTGCTTTTAGGAGAGGAAAAGAAAAATGCCAGGTTTGCTGGATGAGACAGGAATAGGAAATCCAACCAGCCAAAACCATTGCTACCCTGCAGCCCAAACGTCTGTGCCTCATCCCATATTTTTCCTTTGAGGGCTGTTCTCATGCTCCTTTGCTCATGGGCAAATCTTGTTGCTGTACCAGCTGCAGGTCTCGTTCTTCCTTTCCTCACCTCCCCTTTGCCCTTGGTTCCCCCTTCCCCAGGAGGGGACAGGAAGCTCAGGGCATCTGCCTGCCAGGAGTTTTGCTTCACTGACAGAATCCTCCCCTTCTTTATTAAAGGCAGGAAGTGTTTTCCAGGCTGGAGGTGACTGCTTGTTTCAGGCCTTCTAGTGACTCATCTGTCTGCAACTGATACGATGTCTGATGGGTTTTTTTAAGGTGTAGACAGCGTTATGTGTTGAGATATCAAGAGGCTGATTTCTGTTTTGACTGTTGTCATGTTGGCTTGCAAAGCCTAAGGTATGTGTCACTTTTGGGGGTTAACCACTCTCATTCAGGGATTTTATTAATAGCTTCTACGCTCATGAAAAAAAAAAGGGCAACTTGTTGAAATTAGAAGGAGTAGGAGGGAACTTCTCAATTTTTTCCGGTCTGCTGTGAATTTCAAAGGCTTTCCCCAGAAAGAGAGAGGCAAGGAGGCTGGGTTTCCTTCTTCCTGAATGGAGCCTCTGCTGATCACAGCAGATCTGACTCTGGCTGTGTTATGCTATAGAATATATTGGGACTTATGAATGAAACCTGTTACACATTAACACGCTAAATATACACCCACAACGTCTGGAGATGTGTGGGAGTAGCTTCAAAGCTTACAATTTAGAACAAAAAAAGTAGGGCTGTAAATTGTGTTTAAGTTCATAAAAGAGATAAAGACAATATGCAAATTTAAGCATGGAAGAAATCAATTTACAAGAATTGTCTGAGACAATTTGAAAGTATTTCTCTGGCCACTGACTATTAAGTCTAACCCCAGAAGTAAATGATAACAAACATGCCATTTCTTTTAGAAGCATCTGTTTCCTTTTGGTTTAACTGTATTTACATGCCCTGACCCTTCTGTGATTATTCCTCATCTTTTTGAATAAAATGGAGCAGTTAAGTAATTTGAGTGGCATTTACAAAAAGCCCCACAGGCTCAGGAGCTGTGCAGCTTTCAGATGGTTTATTATGCCTTTCAAGGGTGGCCATATCTCATGGCCTTCATTGCTGATTTGGGGCATTTTCCACTGTCTCTGCAGAGGTGATGAGCTTGGAAGGGAGAGGATTTGAACAGGATTGCCTTTTATCACCTGAGTAACCCCCAAGTTACAGCTGGAGGGGACATGTTCTGAAGGTGAAGAGGCTGGGAGGTGGAATAAAGCTCCAGCTCTGCTGCACCTGGCCCTGATCCAGTCCAGTGAGAGATTCCCTCCAATCCAGTGGGCTACAAATAACACCTGGAATCGTTGGTCCCTAAGTGCCCACCAAGAGATTGACAGCTCTGTGTCAGAGGGACAGAGGAGATGAGTTAGTTGGCAGTTCAGACCATGCATTAACAGAGCTGCAGGAACAGGCAGGCAGGACTGCCTGAGCCATTCACTTACCAACAGATACTGGAGGGTAAACAAAGCATGGGAAAACAGGGAAACAGCTGAAACACTAGAGGAACCCCCCGGAGATCCCTCCAGTTTAATGAGAGGGTGTTGCATTCCTCCCTCAAAACAGAAGCCCCTGAGACTGAAGTAACAGGAGAAAGCAGAGTCCTGTTCTGAAAGTCTTAGGCAAAGAGGTGGAGGGGCCAGGTTATCCCTCTGGAATTTTTATTGACTCCAGCTGCTTTTCTCCAGGCTGATTCACCTCTGTCTCTAAGGAAACCCAGGGAAGAAATGACGTTTCAAGCAATCTGGAGGGACTCACAATGTGCCTTCAGGGCACTGGGTGTATAAACAGAAGAATGTGAGATCAATTACCTGTGCTGTTTAGGTTGGCTGTTCCCTCCCCTTCCTTTGCTGACCTGTTACAGAACTTGTATTGAGGTGATTCTTGCCCCCAAATTCTCTTGGTTTCTATGGAATACTTTGCAAATGGCATGGACACATGACATAACCAAATGACATGTGTGTGCACTGAGTTATCAAGGAGTTGGTCATGGGCTGCCATGAAGGTTTCTTAGTTGTGTTTTCATTCACATTACTTAATTTGCAGTAATTAAGAGGATAAACATTTACAAGCTATAGAAAGCATATTTTAAGCATATTTTGGGCAGTGATTCATGGGACCACAGGAGAATGATAGCATGGTTTGGCTTCAAAGGGACTTTCAAAGGTCATCTAGTCCAACCCCCCTGCAATGAAATGAGAAGGGAAGCATAAACAATATATAGAATAGAAAAAAGATTATTTTTCTGAAGGACTTTTAAAAATGCCTTCCACTCAGGTGCTGTGGACAGGTACAATGAAAGCATCTGGTTTCTTCACAAACACTGCTGCTAACAGTATATATTTTAACCACACAAAGACCAGAAATTCTGACAAATCAGTGTCATCCTGTTCATTTTGACAGTGATTTTGGTTTAAAACATCTACAGGCTTAGCTGCGTTTTTCTTGACCAAACTAATTGGTCCAAACTTCTCCAGTTTCACCCAACTCTATTTACACACCCTCCCCTATCAGATTATGTGACAAAAGGCACCAGAAGCCCAAAGCATTTATGAACAACTCCAGGGTTTATTGTTAAGAAACGCATCCAAAGTCACATAAAGAAATGATCAGCACACAGAGCAGAGCACTCAAGGTCTTGATTCAACGTGTTCACCAGATTTGTTGGTCCCAAGTACATCTTTAGTCCATACAGTATCCATTGTCTTTTAGTCAAATGCACGTGCTTTCCCAACTCAATGGAAAATCTGCTCAGGAGTTATGCAGAGTGCAGCTTGTTCTCCCAGAGCAATGTCTCCCCACAAGAAAACAGAGGTGGGTTTGTGGGGTATTAAGTAATTCCTGAACAAGACTGGGCCAGGGCAAAACAAAGGTCAAAGAAAGGATTATAAAGGGCTCTCCAGGCCCACACAGGTCTGTAATTACAATCACTGCTGGGGTTCAGCCTTGTGGCACCTGGAGGAGTGGGTGGAAAGAGGAGCTGTTTGTCTGCTCATTGAGCTCCTGTTAATGGTTACCTGAGAGCAAACTTACACCTGCTCAATGGGACATTGTCCCATAGCCCACTTGGAGTGGAGGGCAGGTGACCTTTTATGCCTGGCTGGTGGAGGCCTAGAACTGGGAGTTGCCTCAGCTGCTGGACACAAAAATGGAATTTTTTAGCTTCTAGTCTATTGATTGGATCATTGAAGAGGCCCTAAGACTAAGGGATTTTCCATTCCATAAAACTGATTTTCCATTCTCATGGAGTATGTGGGTGCACTTGCTTTAATTCAAAAGCAATGCTGCTGGCTTTTGCACCATGGAGTTGTGAGAGTAACTTGCTCTAAAGAGGGACTGAGTTTGGTTGGTGCAGGCTGAACCAGATGATTACAGGAGCTGAAGTTACAGAATATCAACTTTTCAACCTTCTAACTGTTTCTTGACTTTATGACAGGCCTTATCTTCAATCATAGGTGGCCCCAAGGTACATTCACAGGGTCAAGACCAGCTCCCCTCCCACTGGTGATTTGATGGCCTCTGTTCAGCCACTGGAGCCACAACCTTCAGTCTGACCACTATACGGACCAATAAACACCTTTGGGCTGAGCACAACTTGGCCCCAGGTTAGTGGGAGGGAGCAGGTGGCCACAAAGGACATGAAAAAGGACCCTGTTGTGGCTCACCTGTGCCCTGATCATGGGCTCCTGCTTTGCAAACCACAGGTAAAGTCATGGGCCACCATCTAAATGTCTTTGGACAATGCCAATGGCACTGGGGAGCTAAAATTCATCTCTCCCTCAATTTCATCTCTCTGTCTCAGCTTGTGCCAGAGCACAGCTGCGGAATCTTGTGCTGAACCATGCTGCTTTTTCATGAATTATGATTTCTTACATTAGCAAAATTATCTATAAAAGCAGAAGAAAAACTCCCTCCAGCAAATAGTCCCAGTTAAGTTTAACAAACATGTAAATTTATGATAAGCCCTATGAACTACTGAGAAATGTTTACTAAGGCCCATAAATGTGCTGGCTTTTAGTCTCAGGCATAATTACCCTGTGCTGCTTTGCTGGGTGCTTCCAATGTGCAAAGAAAATACATCAGTGCTGGATATAACAGCTACTCATGTGCTACAAAGATTCATCCTTTTGGGAAAGGATAGATATTTAATAATTCTGAACAGTCTGGCATGTGTTGATAGCTGCCTTTCATTTATTGGGCAGGATCCTATAATTCCTTTAGATCAAATCTGACACCAAGCAAAGTGGGAGCACTTCTGTAGATGTGAAATTGCAAACAAAATTGCAGTGCTGCTAATTATTTATTAAACCCAACTCCTCCTTGAATACAAGCTCTTTATAGCAGGGCAGGAAGTAAAGTTGGTTCACCATTAATCCCAAAAGAAATCTAAAAACTTATTTTTTTTCCTATGAAACTGTGTATTTTAAAGTCTGCTTTAATTTCTCTTTTTTCTTTTTCCCTCTTTAGTTTGTATCTTTGAGAAATACCAACTTTTCTGTTTTTATTGCACTTTCTCACAACTTTCCCTCTGGAGATTTAAGAATCTGAGATATTTATAAGCTCAAATACTCTGATTTTATTGGTCCTCCAAAGGCTCCATGTATGGCTCAGAGGCCTTACAGCCTGCTCATGTCCTTCTCCATGCTTTAAACAAGGCTGTTAAAGAAACGAAATCTCCAAGGACAAAATCCCCCAAAGGTCATTTATCAGATATTTGGCAGACTAAGTAGCAGCTCTGATAATGCTTCTGATGGGCTGAATGAAAGATCTATAATCCTTTCCTATAGCAAATGTAGGCAAATCTGGATCCATTCCTCCTAGCAACCAGTAATTTGACATAAATTACACAGTAACTGCTTAGCAGTATTGAGAGGGTGCTGGTGGGTTTTTTTTCTTTGCCCTCAAGATGAACTTCATTTGCAGCAGGGCTGCCAAATCCATTTCATTGTAAAGAAATTTGCTTTCTAAACTAGATACCCCCAGGGATGGAGATTGTGTGGAAACGAAGCCAAATCCAATTGCTTGGCTATCTGTACTGGTTGGATGTAAGTTAGCAAACAGTATCACTCTTTGCATCTCCTATTTACTAAGCCCTTTATTTACTGGCTCCAGGCTGCATTCCTGGAAGCCTGTCAAGCTGTTAAAACACGTGGAGACTGTTGGAGGGAGGCTCCCACCTTAACTTTCTGGGAGGGAATAGAAGTAGGTGTCCTGTAGTCCCTTGGAAATTTCTCTTTGCAGGGGGAATTCTGGGGGGGCTTGAGCCCTCTGTGATCTGCCACTCAGTGATCTGATCCCAAGGTTTTGCTGGCTGAAGCTTTGACTTGGAGGTGTTTTCACTCGTCTTTACATGGATATCTGATGGAAATCACACTACCTCCCTCAGGAAACCTCAGAAAACATGCCCAAGCTGTAGCTGCTGGACATGAGTGTGGACTGAATCTTCTTTTATTTTCCAAGATCAATGAAAAGTGCTGTTTCATTTGCAGGGTGAGAGGATGGGTTTGCTGGTGGTTTTGAACCTGTGGGATCCAAATTCCAAAGAGTCTGTTGGTGCTACTCTATTATAGATAAACCCTTTGCTCTGTGAGTGCTGCTTGTCCTTACAGTCTTTCTTTAGGCCATGGTCTTTTCTGCCTTTGAAAATTCCCCTCGTCCAGCCTCTCCGCTATCAACTTCCAACCTAGCCACACTAGAAAGTGTAAGTATAGAGCTCAAAATCCCCCAAAAATACAGCCCAAAAGGAGAAAAATATGTTCTCTCAGCCAATCAGTGTGGACTCAAGAATGAGTCATATCTGATGTATTTAAAAATATATGACCTATTCCTGTAATGTAAAACATGGCCACAGCTCACTGTTCTAATACAGTGGAAATTCCATATTTATTCTCATGAAGCCTATCTGTTATGTTATCCAATTGAGTTACTTAGAAACAGCAATTGCTCCAGTGTTTTAACAGGGTACTGTAACCAAACTTTCCTTTGTGAATTCACTGTAGGCTTGTCTTGACAATCCATGAAGATGATGTAACCAGAAAACAGCCCATTAATCTCATCTGAAGCTTTAAATTCCAAGGTGCAATAAATCAAGTTTAAATGAGTTTCCACTGAACAAAAGTAAAGGGACTTTACAAAAAACTTTCATTTTAAAGTGAGGGTTTCTTTTACTGCATATTATATAATTCTTCAAGCAGTAGCTAATTATGGTAAAGGGGGAGGGCACTGATGAGTCTTTTTACTTCTGCACCCTTATAAGATACAGATGCAGGAGGTGCTGAAACAAATAAAAAACGAGGAAAGGGTGAATTTAGCGTCACGCTCTTGTGGAGAATACATGCAGAACTTATTCCTTCTTGGCCTATGGACAAGGCTGATCTGGTGACTCTGCAGAAGTTTTTGGCATTGTCTCCCTGTGTGTACATGAATCTGTGTGCCCCTAAGCCTCCTCCCTGTTCTCCCAGACGGCCTGACAGTGTCAGTGTCACAGCCAGTGTCAGCAGGGAGAGGAGAGGAGGTATGAAAAGCTGGGGCTCTGCACAAGAAACAGTGCTCTGGCTTTTAGCAAAGTTTCCTTACAACTTCTCCCTACCTGCCAGCTCCTGCCTGCTGTAGGATACAGAGGCTCTAGGATTACTAATGCCTGTGCCAGAGCCTCCAGTCCGTCCCATCAGAACTGCAAAAGAAACAGGAGGCCCTGCGAGGGGAAGCAGAGAAGGAGAGGGAGGGGAAGAGCATTTACGTGGTCGTTGTGTTGTCTTTGAGATTTTTTTGATGCAAAATCTGTGAGCACAAACAGTGTGGAAGCAGAGCTTGGCTGCTTTACCTGACACTTCCCAAAGATAACTGGAGCAGGTCTCTTGGCTTCAGCATGCCTTTAATTCTTTAGATATTTTTAAGAAATTCCCCAAACCATATTCAAAAGCCAGAGCCACATCTCGGTGTTTCAGTTCCTTTTCCTCATGAAGTCCACTCTCAAATGACCTGGGGCAGGGTGGGGAAGAGAAGAATTCAGTAAAGCCAAGCAGGGTCATTTTGTCTGGAGCTGTTGGGAAATAACTGTTTAAATGCTGGAAAGCCCTTGGATGGGTGGCAAAGGGCTGGAGCAGCAGCCTTTTCCCCTGGGTGAGCTGGAGCTGGAGCAGAATGTTCCCTGTGAAAGAGGAAGGAAGCTCTTCTGCATAAGTGGCTTGCCTGGGATGTACAAATCTATTTGGTGACCTTTTGATGCCTGAATTTTCCTGAGCAAAGTGCAGGCACCAGTGTTTTCTCACCTTGAAGGGTTGCAAGGAGAATGAAACAACACAGGCTGAGAGATGCCCAGATGCCATCAGCACCAGGGAATTGTTTTTGGAACTGCTGCCAGCCCAGAAGTCCTCTCATGGGATGTGGTTCTGCCATGCCTGGCACAGGGATGGTACTGGCCTCAGGGAGGCAAGAAACACACAGGGATTATGGGCAGCTACCTCTATTATTTGGACACATTTCTCTTGCACTGTGAGGATCTGTGGGTACAGCTGTGACTCTCTGAGGGTTCCCCTTACCTATGTTACTCATTTCCAGTAGGGATTTTGTGTTTCCATGAGTAACTGTGTACCTGCTTGGCTTCTATGTATTTGTGTTTTACACAAGGAATAAAGGGAGGGGAGGACTCCTTTGCTATGGAGGCAAATATTACCAGCAGGCACTGGATTGCTCCCTGTCCCACCATCTCTCTGAGAGGGTTTTTAGCTCTGCTGGCAGAGCCAGGTGAGCCACAGAAGGATCAGTGGAGCTGCCAAGGCTCCTTCCTCAAGCACAGAGCTCCTCTTCCCATCTCCATGTGGCTGAGGTTGTGTGTGTGTGTCCACCCCAATGCTCACCAAGAACTGCAAGAGCCAGGCTTTTCTCTTCTTCCCAGTCTCCAGGAGTTCTCTGGAGACCTGTGTGGAGCCTGGTGAAATTACAGGAAATGCTTCTGACCATTCTCAGGAGTTTATGTCCAAGGAAAACCAGACAAGTACCTTAGCCTATTAAATGTCTTGGGTCACTTTTCACTGAATGGAGCAAATAAAAAGCATTGGTGGGGTAAAACGAGGGCATTTTCCTTTCTGCCATGTTGATACTACCTGAGCAGTCATAGAGTATAAGGGCAAGACCATAAAGCTGATACTTTTATAGAGAAGTCTTCCCCTTCACAAAATCCAGGTGAAATCAGTAGAGTTTCTTACCAATTTAAACAGGAATCTGAGTCTGAATGACCTGTGGGTTTTGCAGAGTGACAACAGGGAAAAGGAATTGTGTTATCACGTTCTTTCTGCACTCATGAGATTAAATACACGTTTGAAGGAGATATTGTAGTCTCCTCCTTAGGAGATACCCAAAAGCTCTTTGGACACAATCTTGAGTAATATGCCCTTGAATAACATGGACTAGATGACCTCCCTTCCAACATTGCCCATTCTGGCAAAATCACAGGTCATGTTCATTCCTAAGTTCAAGTTTTTGGTCTTGAAAATTATGTCCCAGGTTAGTCACAAATTATTGAGCCTGGTGGTTGTGGCTTAGGTAGAAAATAAAGTTATTTCCCACCCACAGAGAAGTTATAGCAGAGGTTCACTGTCTTGGTGATGGAAGAGGTGAAGACGTACAAGCAAATGGGCCCTTTCTGGCCTTAGGAAATTATTTGAATCCTCAAATTTCCCCTGGTCTGAGCAAAGTGAGGAAGAGCTGAATTGAGGAAGAGCTGAAGCACACAAAAGCTGTCTGCAGCACATCGTGGAGTAAGTAGATTTAGTAAGAACAGCATGAAAGGGAAATGTTTTCTAATCAAACATGACCTAAATGTAGAGAGCTCTCTAGCAGGTTTAGCTACCTCCCTTACCAGGTGATCCTTTTGCTTAAAACCAGATCAGTGAGCTTCTACTCCCTTCCAGAAAGTATTTTGAGTCAGCTTGAGAAACAATAGGTTTGCTAAGTAAAGGCACATGCAAAAGCATGCCTTCCCTTACAAGGTATTTAGTGACAGGATCTACTAAATTCAGCAGAGGAATTCTCGTGGGAAATCTAGATTTCCACAACAAGAAATTCTGCTCCTTTTCCTACCTCTAGGACAACTGGTTTTTGTCATTCCTTTGCCTCTGCTGGCACCATTCTTTTTCTTTTTCTTTTCTGATACAATGTTTTCCAACAGTAATAATCCAGGATAGACCACCAGATTCAAAATCATTGTGTTTGTTTTTCTTTTGAGTCCTTATCAAGGCTGGGAACTTTTCTATTAAGATGCCTTCATAATTAATTTCCCCTTTCCTCCTTGTAAATGCTTCCCTGATTTATTCCTTTTTATTCACAAGTGAGAATTCCACACTGCCCATTTCCCACTGCCTCTCCCTCCTCTTTCTTGCAGCAAGGAGTGGATAAGGAGGGAGTCAAGGCACACAGAAATGGTGTTGCAGCATCAGCACAGCAAGAGGCTCACTGAGTCAGCCTTGAGTCATGAACAGCAGCACCAGTCTGGCTAAAGAGGCCTCACTCAGCAGCCTCTCAGGGGGAGGGATCTGCACAGCCTTGACTAAATATCCACACACCCAGAAGCCCACCAACTCTGAGCTCAAAAACATGTCCTGGAATAAGACTGGATCCTGTATTCTAAATGTAAGGGCAGGGGGAGCATCAGTTCCAAGTAAAGCAGATTGATAAATGAGCTTGGTTTGTTTCTTTGAACATAATGATGAAGTTCAGTCCATATATAGAAAGATGTGTGGGCTTTTTGATCCCAGCTTAATGAAATTCTGCAGGAATTTTATTCCTCTTCAAGACCTTCTCTGAATGCTGTTAGGTTTCTGGGGCCCTTGGGCCATTGCATCCATGCATTTAATGGAAAGGAACACCGGGAGTGCAATGAATGAATGCAGATTCTCTCACACTGAATTTATAGAATCTTGCACATTTTTCCCTTCTTATAAGGACCTCCTCATCCCCCAGGTTCCCTGACAACAACCCACAAAAAGCCCACAGCCTCAAAAGAGATATCAGCTCTCTCCCCAGGACAAGGAAAAGCAGCATTTACCCACGTGCCTTCATTTTCAGGATGAAATAGGATGACAGAGAGGTCTCATATTTCTCTTTCCCTTGGTCATCGAGAGTCAAGTGGTTCATGGGGAGAAGGTCAATGGCTTGAAGCCGCACAGTGTGGCCACAGGCCCAGGGCAGTGCCTGTCCCCTGTGCTGGGCACTCAAATCCTGTGTCCAGTTTTGGGCCCCTCATGACCAGAAATACATTTAGGAGCTGAAGCATGTCCAGGGAAGGGAATGGAACCAAAGAAGGGTCTGGAGCCCCAGGAGCAGCTGAGAGAGCTGGGAAAGGGGCTCAGCCTGCAGCAAAGGAGGCTCAGGGGGGACTTTCTGGCTCTGCACAATTCCCTGACAGAAGGGGACAGCCAAGGGGTCAGACTCAGCTCCCAGGAACAGGGGATGAGACAAGAGGAAATGTCCTCAAGCTGTGCCAGGGGAGGTTCAGGCTGGATATGAGGAAAAATTGTTTAGTTGAAAAGTTGTTTCTGTAGTTCAGGGAATGGCAGGAGATCCATTATCCATTATCATGAACTGTGGATGCCATTTCATGCTGCGCACAATTGCAGAGCTGCAAAGACTGGCACTGAGCTTGGAGTAATCCCAGAGAAAGCACAGATTTGTGCCTGAGCTCCCTATGAGGGTGCAGGTGGAGTGAGTTGCTTTTGGTCTTGCGCAGTGTTGGATGCACAGCTGCTGCTGCACCAGGGCCTGTGGTGAGTGTTGCTTGGATAGCCACAGCCTCCGGAGGAGAGGAGTAGCAGGAATGATGGTTTTGTTCCTTTCCCTCTTCATTTTCCCTGTTTTCCTTCTTTTTTTCTCTCATTAACCCTGGAGAAGGCCTAGAGAAGGTGAGCCAGTGGGACCAATCTCCCTTATGAGACTATCATTGAGCATGCCCACCTTAACAGGCTGCAAAGCCCCAGCTTCTGGCATGAGAGGTTGGTGGTGGGATGCCACATCTTGGGCATCCAGGTAAACTGACTGAGGCACTGTCTGTCTTGCTCCAGTGAGAAAAACCCATGGATGTCTAGCATAGTGGAAAATTACAGACAGTAAACACAAATGTCAGAAGGGACAGAAACCTCTTCTGATGTAGAGCCAGGAAACCTCAAGGTTTGGAGGAAGCTGTGCTGGTGATTCAGGGGGTGGTATCCTTCCCTTTGAGTCAGTGCTGAACCCACGCCTGCCTATGACCACATCTGAAACACAGCTCCTCCGACAGCACCGTGCCCACGAGCACTGTGCTGGAGGGCTGCCTTGTTGCTGGATTTTTCTTGGAAAACTCCCATCCAGGAAGAGTTGAGCCTTGACCAAGGTAGCTGATGAAAGCTGGCAGAATCACAGCAAAGGCTTTGTAGCTTTGCTTGAGCAAGCAGAGGAGTTCAGACGTATTAGATCAGATCCTCTGTTAGTAAAATTTAGCAGGACTCTGGCTGGACTGCAACTGCAAACACCAGTGGCCCAGCTCTGCCCAGTGAATGGGAGAGAGGAGCAGAGCTGTTACTCCCCATAGCTTCAGAAAAGGTCCCTGGTACTTCTAGAACCAACAAATGAGGGAGACCTTCCGTGCAGCAAGGCTTTAGCGTTTCCTTACAGATGGAGAGACTCTTAAAAAGGCAGCTGATGTGGGAATGTGTGAGAGTGATAGCGCCTAAGGAAAAACATTTAATAATAACATTCCATCATTCCTTGATACTGGAATGGCAAAATAGCAAACAGCTGAGGAGTTTTTTTTCCATAGAAGTGAATACACCAATAATATTGGGGCTGGTTCTGCTAATTAATGCTTTATAAAGCAGTGGGTTGATGGAGATGTAGTTCAATGGATGTCTGTGGTGTGGAAGATAAATTTTGGTTAAGTGTTTTCCTGGATTAATTTCAGATTGTAGAACCCATAAGAAATTCTGGAGATGTAATAGCACTTAAACCTGTCATAGACTATATTAGACAGAGCTCCTGAAATAAAGGGGCTTATGCAATTGTTGGCTTTCATAGCTGCAGCTTAAATAAACCCCTTGAACTTGGTAGCATTACCTTTGGGTGGCACTTGACTTCAGTCAGATACTCATGTATGTGTGCATAGAAATTAGGGGAAGGAAGGAGAGGGAGGCAGAAGGGGAATTAACACTGCCTTTGGATTATAATTTACTTCCTCCTGCACAACCAAAACCCCTTGGTGACACCTGAGCAGATCTGCAGTGTTAGTTTGCACTGGGCCAATCTGTAAACATTTCCCAGAGCTGATGATCCTTGGCTGAGGAGCAGGGACCCCTTCTGCAGAGTCCCAGTCTGAATTCAGAGCAAATACTCTGCTGCTGAAGTGAAGCAGCTTCGCAGATTCATCTGGCCACTGAATTTCCAAAGCCGCAGTGACAGATGTGGTGATGGTCAGAGAGGGTTCAGCTATACAAATGTGGGAGCATGCTGAAATGGAGAATAGTTTGCTCTTTCTCTGCTGACAGCTTTTGACAGAAACCATTTCTCTTATTCCCAGATCCACCCGTGAATATTATGAGCTCAGAAATGAGGCCTGCAGCCAAACCATTCTTGGTATTGGTTTTGCTAAAGCAAACAAAAAAGAAGTGATGAGGTCTGTTCATCTGTTTTAACCTATTTCTAATTATAGATGTTTTCTCAATCCAATCAATTCCTTCTGTTTCTCTGGTGGGATCACTTAGGTGGTCAGCAGGAGCCAATGACTCTGGCTGAGCCAAAATCCAAGGAACCTGTGTTTCTCTCTATGTAATGAAGCAGTGATGGTTCCCAGCTGGACAGTAGCAGTGGGATCAGGGGATCAAACCCCTTCTTTAGCTCCCATCACTGCATCAAAACCTTTGCTAAGCTGCTCAGAATCAGAGAATCACAAAATGGTTTGGATTGGAAGGGACTCTGTCCCCCCCCCTGCCATGGGCAGGGACACCTCCCACTGTCCCAGGTTGCTCCAAGTCCTGTCCAGCCTGGCCTTGGACACTGCCAGAGATGGAGCAGCCACAGCTGCTCAGGGAATTCTTCCTCACATGGAAGAATTTCTTCTCGATATCCCATCTAACCCTGACCCCTGGCAGGGGGAAGCCTTTCCCCCTTGTCCTGTGACTCTAGGCCCTTGCAAATGGTCTCTCTCTATCTTCCTTGTTGGATTCTTTAGGGAAGGGACTGAGTAATGCAGGAGAGGGAGAAGGAGCCCTGCAGAGGAATAAGGCAGAGGGATAAGGGCACTCCCAAATGCAAGGAGAGCAGCTCACCTTGCAGGTACAGCACTGCTGTGGGTATCTGCCGTGCTCAGTGAGTGCAATTTTATGGACAGATGGAAAGTATTGTCTGCAAGCTGCTGTCCACAGCTTCCCTATGAGTCAGAGAAGAGGCAGCCGGATAATCCGAGTATTTTGGGAATCTGGGCTACTTCTTCTGGTAATACTGAAATTGTAGGAGGGAAAAATTCAGTGGAAGAGAGAGAATGAAAGTTTTAACTTGCTGATGGTGATTTTTGGTAATAATTACTTATAATTATGATATATTTTCATTAAATATAGTCAAAACACCAGAAAGAAAAATAAAAAATCAAATATTTGCATTCATTGAATGAACAATTTTTGACTAAATGGTTCAGATTTCCTAGCATTGTCTGAAAGCAATGACTTGGTCAAACATTCTTTTGAGTTTGTCCTTTAATGATAAAGATAATGTGAGAATAATTTCTGACCAGGTTTCTTTTCATGCTAATGCCCTCTACAGCAGACAGCAGCTCTTTCTGTTCCTTTCTCCCGAGTTAAAAATTAAGCTTCTGGGCAGGATCCTGCTTTTGTGGACATAGACAACCTGATCCTTGTAACTTGCTTGAAGCAGAACAGCCAATTCCACCATAAATAATTTGCAGAAATGTGTGTAGTTTGTTTGGGTTCTGTGAAGTATTTTTGTGTTTGGGTTGTACTTTTTTTTCCTGAGAACATCCTTTTTTTTCCCTTAGTAATTATGTTACAAGCATTTAACTGAGTAAGCAGTGCCAATGAAACCCTTCTAAAATATCCATTTTCATGGTCATCCTGCTGGCGGGACCTCACAACTCCTGTGAATCCGTGCTCCTGTGTCCCAGCGGGAGCTCCATAAATCCTAGCGGAGTAGCTGCTGCTGGATGGCCCTAGGAAAGACAGAGGGAATGAGCTCCCTTGGGACTCCTGGTGGATGGAGTACACACAAATCACAAGGCTGCAGGACCCTGGTGACCCTCCAGCTGTTGGGCACATCTGCAGCTGGAGGCATTCTCTGCTCGCTTTCCCCCGCGTCAGTGCCACCCGCTTCCAAAATGCCCCCGAGTTTGCCTTGGCAGGGATGAGCTGGAGTCTCTTTCTGGAGGACACCAAAATGCCTGTGGTCTCTCACTCCCTTCCAGTAACACATTTTAGTTTGCCAGGGTTTTGGTGCTTCATGCTCACCGCCTTGCTTTGTTAAGTCAGCCTAAAGGTTGTGGTGAGTGTGGAAAGGATGTGCTGTGGATTTTAACCCGGTTAACCACCTCTGCTGGGCTTCTCTGGGATTTGTGGGGAGTGATCTCAGTGCCCCATCTGCTCTCCAGTCCAGTGGAGATAAATGACATCCACACCCACATTCTGAAAGCAGTGTCAAGGGAGGGATTTACTGAGTGCAGCTTCTTTGGAGAATGATGACGTTTACACAAAGTATCAGCAAGAAGCTCAAACGTGGGGTTGGGGTCCCAATTTGTGTAACGTAGGAATTCTTTATGCAAAGAGATGGCTTATGCTGTCAGTATGTTATGAGGGGTAGCAGATGGAGCCAGCCAGACACAGAAGCCCAATTAACAGTGGGAGCATGACTAACGTGTCTGCCATCAGCAGACTGCCATCATTTATTCTTGTCAGAGCTGAGGCAGCTGCACAGAAGAGGGGAGTTATGTCATCCCTCACATCCTTATCCCACTGGGGAGATGGGAAGGATCCCCTGGGAGACAAAGATACTCCCAATATCCCAGAGCTTAGATCATTCTTAGTTACAGGATGGCCCAAGAAGCTTCTGAAAGTTATTTTAATAAAGTACATTCAGGTCCTGTGGTGATCAACCTCATTGTTCAGGGTTATCTTCTTCTCTATCAACAGCATGCCTGGCCTCTGCCTGCCATTCATCCACTGTGTGTCAATTTAATTCTCATTTCAAAAAGAAAAAAACTCTTCCTCCCTTCCTTCTCCAAATAGGTCCCCAAAGAGAAGCAGAGTGAATTTTCCTTTAATATGAGACATCTGGTCTCTGGGATCTGCAGCAAAATCAAAGAAAGCATAAAAAAAATTGGGTGGAAAAACATCTCAGCTTTTATTATCATGTCCCACAGAAATGCCTCCCACAGAGCTGCATGAGAAAAGTGAGACAAGAGCTGATAAACAGCCCACAGACCAGCGATTCATCCCCTCCATTTCCCTTTTGCCCTACAATATTCCTTGCACCTCCCTTAACCATCATCTGCCTAGCTAAGGTGGAATATTGGCTTTCATCATGTGCTAAGGATCCTTCAGTGACAACTCAGATAACTTTGCACCATGTGTAGTTGATCAGAAGCACTCTGGCCTAACAGCTCTTTGGCCAAAGAATCAGACTTTTAAAAATATTGCTTGTTTAACCAAAAAGATTGTCAACTATGGAAAAATATCCATGGAAATCTTTTTACCTTTAGGATGAGCACTGAAGAAACCTAAAAGTGCTTCTGGCTCAAAACCCAAACCACTTCTTTTTTTTTATCTGGAAACAATGCTCTGCTACTTCTTGGGGACTCTAACACACTTGCCTTCTAGCACCAAGCACATTTCCTAGATGCCTTCCCATCATGTCTTTCCTTGGTGTAGGATGCAGACGTTTCCCTGAGTGCAGTGATTTCAGTACTAGCTGGAGTAGCCAAGTTTACAGATTTCTGCCCCAAGGTTTGAATGCTCACTGGGGCTGTTGCTGAAACCACAGGTGAGCAATGAGGCATCACAGGATGATTTCACCTTCTGCTGCCTTCCGGTGCTATTCATCCCCTAGCTCTGAACTGCAGCAATGGGCTCATCATTAGAAGAATAATGGAGAGAATGTGACTCTCAGTCACTTTTTGAATCCCTGCATAGTGAGTCGGCTTGGCATTCATCCTGACTCTTAGCATAAATTACAGTAGCCAGAGGCTTGGTTTAAATTTGTACTAAAGATGGCCAGGGCGTGACTCCAGGACTTAAACCAGACTCCTACACTCAAACCAGGTGTGAGGCCACAAGTGTTACAGAAAATTTTCCTATTCTATCAGAAAAATGTGTCCATCCCACCTGGGTGAGAATTATTGTCCCTCAAACCAAGCCTGGCCTCAGCTGGGTGTTAAAGTACAGGGTGCTGAGTTTGTCTTGGAAAGGTTATCTCAGTGGTTATAGGTTCCCATGACCTCAGGTGAGAAAGGGGGATAATTGAAAACTCTCATCTGTGCTCCTTCAGGAAACTATGAGGGTTAAATATAATGTGAAGTTAAACATAACAGAATCAGGTCTAAATAGAGGTCTGAACTTCAGGTCCTCGTGCAAATAAATTGAGGGTGAGAACAGATTTGCATGGCTTCAATTGATCACTGACAGGAAAGGAACAACACAGGAGTGCTTTCTTTAGTAATTTCAGGAGGCAAAGGATGGATATTCAGCATGACATGAGGAGAAAAAAACTGGTGTAGGGATCCTCTGCTGGACTCTGCACTATGATAAGCCTCTGAGGGGCAGAAAGCTCTAGGAACTTACTGGAGCAGCTGAGCAATCTGAGCAACGAAAGCATTGGCAGCACAACCACAAGACCCATGTCAGGGTGACAGACAAGTTGTTACTGGAATCAGAAGCCCTGGAAAAGGTTGGGTTTGTACCATGTTATTGTAACTTTTAACTTGCCCTGCAAAAAGCAGTGGTTATGATCCAAACCTCCAGCTCTTTCCAACAGTTACCACAGCTCAAAGGCAGCTGTTGGAGAAAGGAAGGATAACCCCACTGAGTTGTTGGGTGGAGTCATGTGGATTTGTGGCACCCTTATTAACACTTTCCCCATGCACAATTGTTCCAGATATTCTGTGAAGATCTCTCTGCTAGGCCATGTAGAGCGAGTGACCTGCAAGACAGCATCCCTCACTTGCACATGTTAAAAAATGAGCCATGCTGGGTACGGGAAGGGCTCCTTCCTCAGGAAAGTTTGGGATCCACTCAGCAGTAGCAGTGGCAAAAGGCAGGCACCAAGGACGATGTGCTTGCCCTCAGTTAAGGTTGCAGTACTGGGAAGGACAGTGAGGAACATTGTAGAAACTGAGGGGATATCTGCTGAGGGTTCACCCATGCCTGAGCTAGGTAATCACTCTGAGTTTCAGAACTTCTCAGGAAGTCAGGATACCTCACGATGTATCAGTACTGCTGGATCAGAAGTAACTTGGGGCCGTTCTCAACATGACTCTTTGATGGGTCATTACAGTCCCTATCAACTGTAATGCAATTATTGACATGGAATGCCAGGGACGAGGGAACCTTGCTTATTTATAACCAAACCTTGGGAATGAAAGACTTGCCAGGCTGGAGGGATGTCATTGTCCCTCCTGCATCCAGGAGAGGCCAGAGGTAGGCATGGAAGCCTCCAAGACTATTTTGGTAGTGGCTGTGACCAGTTCTAAACTGTTTCCACTTCTCTGGTAGTTGGCAAAGGCCTATGGCTTCCATCAGGTGGGACTGGGGCTCTCACAGTTCCTGTGCAGGCCGGGCCTGTTGATAACTCTTTCCCCTGATTCAAAATTGAAAAGGGAACGTGATTCACTGTAGCTTGGAGTTCTGAGGGACTTTCCACTGATTTCAGCACTAGAAGCAGGAGGCAGGGCACACCCTGCTCAAGGAGGTCCTGCAGGGCAGAGACAGGGCAGAGACAGGGCAGAGACAGGGCAGCATGGCCACACACTTCCTTCTCCACCACGTTTCCCTGGAAGCATAATCTTTGACCCTCTTAGAAACCTCTTGGAGCAGCTGATTGTACATGATGACAGTTCCTCTCCTGGGTCTACTGCTCTACCCCACAGGATAGTAAAGATTGGAGGCAACAATGGATGTTTTCCCATTTGGTGTTTTTGGAAAGTTTTTATTATTTCTCCTGCTCTTCCAGTATAGATATGAGTCTGGATCAGAGCCCAACTTCCTTTTCTCCCTCTCTTTAACCACCCCCTCCCCATGAATTGCCATAGCCAGGAACCTCTCAGACATCAGTGACTCATCTTATGGGTCCTACTCTGATTACAAATGTTATTTGCAGTTGTTCCTGGATTGCTGTAATGGAAAGATTTGGACATGCCCAATGCAGTGCTCTTCATACAAGAGCATGTAATATTTCCAAAGAGTAGTTGGTGTTTTTCCATTTAAATGGGAAATACAGAAAAAGGGGGACCAGGATTGTGGCAACAAGGAGATGCCCAAAGCTAAATGTTTCTGGTAAGTATGACTCACAAGAGTCAAAATACTTCTCCTTAACTGCTGGCCAGCTGAGCAAGAAGAGGGAAAGAAGATAAACAGAACAACACAACAGCATCTCTGCAAAGTTTCCAGTCCTCCTGCCCAGTCACTGAACACTAGTTTCCAAATGCCTTTCCCTCTTTTACAGCTTATTGGCACGGACAGCAGGTGCTTCAATAGGATCCTTTCAAATTATATTTTCCAAGAAGGTATATTTTATTGGATTCTGTGGGATTAAAGTAAAATCCAAATAAAAATGAGAATAGTAACAGCTTAACTTGACTACAACTCTGGTAATGACATCCTGATTGCCTGTAAGTCTTTAGCAGCATCTGTCCTTCATTTTCTCTCCTAAACTACAGACATGTATGCACCTGAAACTTTTAATAATCAGGGGTTGCAAGTCCAGATTAGGCCAACAGTTCCTGGAGCTGGTTTCTTGTTTACCAGAGCGTGTTGTTGCTCTGGGCATCAGACAAATGTGTAGAAAGCCCTTTATGAACCAGTTCTCAAGATATTCTGCTTCAGAAAGATATTTCAGCCTGCAGTAGTTAAAGGTCAGCTTCAACCTGAATTATGCATTATAACTTTACCAAGTGCGTCTGCTTGATTTAGATAACTCTGGATATAGTTGTCATCCATAATTTCCTTATATCCCTGCTAAGCTGTCAGGCTCATGTTCCTCAGTGGCAGGGACTGGCCATGCCCTGCAGGGAAAAATGGGCAGTTTCCCCACAGAAATGGGAATTAACTGCTAGAAATGAGTATCTTTTGTGCTTAAGGGGAGCTGGGAGCAGTCCATTAATCCTGCGGGAGATGTTCCCAGTGCAGACACCAGCAGAGGAAGATGAGGTTCATCCTACCTGTAGCTGTATCAGGATACTTTGTGGAAAGCAGGGTAGTGCTACAGTGGGAACAAATACTCTCTCTGCTGCTGCCAACAATAAGGAAAAGCATTTTCTCCGAAAAAAAATGCAGCCAAGTGCTTCTCTACCATCAGAAAAAAAAAGACTTTCTGCTTGGTCTCCAGTACTGGCAATATCAGAAACATTTTTTCTTTTCTTCTTTTTTCTTTCTTTTCTTTTTCCCCCAGCATAACTCATGTTATAACTCATGACATCTTAGAAATGTGGGTGCCAAAAATCTAAAGTTTTCTGAACTGTTCCTTAACACAGGGTTAGTTTCCACTGCACTTTTAGCCTGAGTTTGAACCCTGACTTCAGCCTCCCCACACAGCAAAGCTTCGTGGGGGTGGTTTGAGCCAAAGTGGATTCAGCAGGGGGTATAGATAAGAAAAGGATGTTTCACTCGAGTTCAGATCCCCCACTCACAAGTACTGCTTGCTCTCCACTTCCTTCCCATATGTGGTTCTCCACAGTTGTGTTACTCATTAGGATGTTCACCTATACACCAGTGCAGAAGGTGTAGGAACATTTATTTTATTTTTATTTTCCTCTGTGTTGTAAATAATCAAAATGCAAGGATATGGGGTATGGGACAGAAAGACGTTTTACTCAAAGTTCAAGTCAAATGGCAAATCATACTGATAGATCTCATCATACTCGTGACATTAACTGATGTCTAAAACTCAGTATAGAAATTCAAAATAAAACTGGGTAGAAGTTACAAAAAATTATGATTTTAATTGTTGTTTACCTTGATACATTTTTTATTAGGAAATTTGGAACGTGGATTTTGAGAAAAAAGAGTTATCTATAGGGATCTGCTTAGCAGAGATCAGATTGCAAGTGAATTTGAAAAGTTCACAGTCCAGTATTAATTCCTGCATCACGGCTGCAAAAGAAAACAATGTAGTGCTTCTGATGAGACCTGCAGACACTTTACCCTAGAGCAGAACTGTAGGCTGTGCTCATTTTAATGGCTTCTCATCCTGTATATAACACAGGGGCAATTCATTAGCTAATTGATTGATTGATTAATTAATGAGATTAATGAGATTTTCTAAAATCTATGCTAATGGGGCCAAAGTTCTCCCTAGGAGTTATCTGTAGTTCTCACCCTAGACATATATAGAGTAAGAATGTGCAAATGTAGGATCATCTGGGTCTGTGTGACTTTGGGCAGAATCTTCCATTTCTCTGTGCTTCAGCTCATCATCTAAATCATACTTTGTCCCTTTATATTTTATTCTCCTCCAGGAAAAATGGTTTTGTCTCTTTCTCGTCCCCCCAGCCCATTAATATCAGGTCACGTGATACTGTGCTAATAAAACTTGTAAATAAACATTATTTTTTCCTGGAAACGTTTAGAATGCTTAGTACATTCAAGGAATCATGGAAGAGCACATAAAATAAATTTTCTTTGTGGCTAGTGGAACTTTAGCAGAGCCATCACTGTATAGACATTGATATCTCAATCATAATTTCCTTTTAAAGGAACACTTTCAAGCATCCCATGGAGTGCAGGGAGTTTCAAACATCTCAATATTTTTGAGGAACTGCAAAGATTTAAATACACAGTTGTTGCTCTTTGTCTTGTGGCAGTATGGAAGATTTCAAATCATGGCAAAAGCAAAATCTCCTAAATTAATCCTAAACACCACAGCCCTAAAAATGTTGAAACCATCCTTTGCTGCAGCTTATAATGCTGTGGTTTGATCCAGCAGAAAGGGCTTATTTGAAACCTCAGAAATTTATATTTTATATTTCTCTTTCGCAAGAGCAGGACATTGCCTTGTCTCATTCCTGCCTCAGTTATCTCATTTATTGCTCTGAACTTGCATTGCTCAAGCTCCAGCCCCGTTTGCTTCAGCAACGAAAGTTGCACAGATGAAGCAATACCAGGAACAACGCAACTAAAAGCCTAAAAAAAGTTTTTAAAAGAAGGAAAGAAAAATGCAAGGTGAGAGGAAAGAGACTTTGGGAGAAGGTTCAGAGCAACTCTGTGACATTGAGAGTCAGAAAGCAGAAATGACAGCATTCCCCATAGAGACAAGAAAGTTATAAAGAACATTCTTTCTGCAGTTGAAGATTAGAGGAGACTACAGCAGTGTCTGTCGGAGATAGCTGGTATCATCAGGAGATTTACAGGAATTAATTGCACTGAAGCAAGTTATTGCTAATGGAAGTTACAGGGATCATCAGTTGTTTTGGGGAGACTTTCCCACCATCAGTCTTGTATGTGCTTGGTATGCATTTCTCTGCTGAAAATTCAGGAACTAATAGGCTGGACCCAGCCTAGATTAAGCCTCTATTGCAGAACTGATCTTTAAAAGGGGCTGTCTTCAAGCTGAAGTATTGATATGACCCCACCACTGCCAGGCTGATCTCAGAACAAGGCACATGTTCTGGACAAAAATGGACTCAAGGGCAGATAGGCTTTAAAAGCAAACCTTCTGTAGCTCAGAATGTTGAGCTGATGTCCTGTGACAAAATGGTATTTTCCAAGTGGTTAGAAGTAGGAGCAGGCACATTATAGTCTCCCTGAGATTTGTTTTTCCCCTTGAAGCTGGAAATTCAGCCTGACATACATCTGAGCTCGTGGTCTTTGAGATGACATGAATAAATATGTAGCACCTGCAGCCATTGAGAAATGTTGTGATCAACAATTTAGCTTGGGGAGAAAGCTGAAAGCAGCTGGAACAGAGGTCAGAAAGGTGAGCTCAGAGCAGCTGCCACTTAGGATGTCTCGAGTGTCCCTACCGGGCATCAAATGGAAAATCAGAAGCGTTTGTCCCATGCAATGCATCAGGCAGCCAAGTTTGTAGAAATTCCTGGAATCCAGGCAGAGAAAGCACCAGGAAACATGATTGCAAATGTAACCCTGACCACAGAAGGTGACTGTGTAGACCCACACAGCCCTGCTCCATGTGAGCTGTAACTGTCCAGCTTAGAGACTGGTCACACCAAAACCTTTCCATATATCTCTCTGGTAGCATGACCTTGAAATTAGGATGTGCTAAGTGGTGTTAAAAAATGATAATGAAGCTTGCTTTTAATTTCACCCCATCACATGCCACAGAGCAGGAAGCAAACCTGGCTGCCCAGGGGTCATTGCCCAGGATGTGGAGCAGGCCAATAATCTGGCTCTTCCCAAGATGCCTCTGTGTCTCTGACATTGCTTTTTCCATGCTGAAAAGCCAGCAGTCTTACTCCTAGCAGAGATGCTTTTTCCCTATTGTGCAGTCTCCTTCATAATGTTAAAAGGAGCAATGAGGGCTAGCATCAGGATTTCTTTCCATGCAGAGCAGAGGGAGGGAGCTTACATCTCACTGCACATTCAGCAGCAAAATTGGGGTTTGGGGACTCTTTTCACTAGGGACTGCTTGTTTGGTGGACAGTGTAGTGTGCCTGACAAACATGAAACAGTATGTGGCCCCATCTATAGCTTTGTCCAGAAAAATAAATAATTCCATGAACTGTGGTACCCTGACCTCATCCCAGCTCTTGCTGTTGGTACAAAGCACTAAGTTTCTGCCCTAAAAAAAAGCCTGTCTTGCAAAAAGGAGACACCAAGTGTTTCAGTTGCATCTGAATGATGAAGTGTTACAACTCTTTCCCAAAGCAAGCCTTCAAAGGCTTTAGCTGATCAGATAAACATTCCACAATTTTCTGCTGGGGCTGCAAAATCTTTTGTCTCCAGTGTGCCTCAGCCCTGGAGAAGAAATAAGGACAGCAGATGATGCTGAAGAGATGTCTGCAGCGTTTCCTGGTTGTGGCAGACAAAATGCACATCAGGATTCCCCCCTTCCTTCTCTTGGAATTAATGCTGATCTGACACAATGCTCTCTCTTTTCTTCCCCCTAATCTGCTTTGGCCTCTTGAAATAAAGCTTAAAATCAGAGTAGCCCAAGCTCCTACCCTCCAGCAGATCAACACTCCTGCCCAGCTTGGTGTGGTTCAGACTTACCCAGAGTGCCCTTGATCCCCTTGTCTGGCTTGTCAATAAAGGATTCAAACAGAACTGCCCCAATACTGAGCCTTCCTGAGCAGTCACTAACTGGGTGTAACTTTCTGGACCCAGTCATCCAGACAGGTTTCTACTCAGAGAACAGTGCACCCATCCAGGCCATGAGCTTTCCCAAAGGGAAAGAGCCACTGCAAATAGGAGCATTATTTGTAAGCAAATTGGGTCTCCAGCAGCCTCTCCTTAGTCCTGTCACGTCTGCAAAGATGCCTGGGAAACAGCAGCAAATTGTGTGAGCAGCAGATCTCCCTGTAAACACACCCAGACAATTTTGTAGCTCCCAAACTCTGGTTGCTGGCCCAGGAAAAACAGGCAACCCCCTGCAATTCGGGAATCCCTCCAGTTGCCCCTTCTTGTGGTGGGTTTGTCAGTGTTGCAGCACTGTGACCCTGAGACTGGGAAGTGCCTGCTAAAATTCCCTCTAATCTAAAGAGATTAGGCTCTGGCAGGAAGCTGTGTGTGCTGGCCATTGTGTGGATGTGTGTGTTGAGGTTTCAGCCGACCTGAAAATCCAGGCTGCTGTTTTCCAAGCTAAAAGCTAAGGTGTCATAGCTTATATTATTTGTAAAATAGTATTGCTGCACATTCTCCTGGAGGGAGAAAAGCAGAGTTTATATACTGTGTGCACCTGGGGTTCAGAGGTTTGGTTCCTATTCCACATTCGGGCGGCAGCAACTCTTTTGGAAGACCTTCTTTTGCACTCAGGAGATCAAAGAAAGAACTGGAGAGGGAAGAGCTGGTAGCAGAGTGCTGATCACCCACAGATTGATGCACCATGGAGCTCATGAGCAATTAAGATATTTGCATTTGGTGCACCAGCAAGGAGAAGGGAATATGCCAAGCAATGAGCCAAGGAGACAGGTAATTCACTTGCCCAAGCAACAGACCCGTGCAGGAGTCTTTCTGTTTTCTGTTTTCTCTTTCCTTAGACAGCTTTCATCATGAAAGAATCTAGAGCTGGCCAAAGCATTTACAAGTTCTCATCCTGCAAAGTGCCAGCATTTTTGCAGGTCTGCATGTTTTCAGCTCCCAATTCTGCTTGCAAATCGTATCCATCCTATACCAGCCTGTGATTTTAGTTGTGTAGTAGATACTGATTGCTCTAGCAAGCCAGGCTGCTCACTTGAGTCACTTGGGGGCTAAGATGTTTCAAGCATCTTGAAACACAGGCTTTTCCCTTGGCATTTCAGTAATTCCCCAGTACTGACACTCATAAACAAAATGATATCTGGGATCACCGTTGATCTCTAGATTATGGTCCTAGGTCTGCAAATATGTTCACCAATGTTTATCCCTGAGCACAGAGCTGGGCCCATCACACTCAAGCTGTTTAACTTGAGGATGCAGAAAAAGAGGAGTGGTTAAAGGGATGCATTTCCCTCAGCTTCACTGCCTACTGGAATGGCAGGATGCCAAGCTTCCAGTCTGCATCTAACATGTCAGCAGGTGATGGTGATGCCTTTCTGGAGGCTGACCTGGAACAGAGACCAGGCAGAGCAGAAGGATAAAGCAGGCATTTATTAAAAGGCCTCAATGGGCACACCTGGGCAGCACAAGAGCCCAGCTGGGCCACACCCAAGATGCCCCAAAATGGTCACAGAATGGACACTCAATCACAAGGTCCCACACTTTAATAAGTTCTGGTCCATTGCATATTAGAATCAATTGTTCAATTACAGCTTCAGGTTATGGAGCTCCATCCTCCTGTTTTTTTTCTTCTTATTTTACCATTGTTTTCATTCTTGGCCTTGAAAGTTGTCCTTGGTATCAAGCTAGAGAAGGAATTGTTTTGTCTATCTACTCTGTGAAGAGAACTCAGTAGCACTTTATATGAAAACTAAAACTACCCACCAAAACAGCACAGAAACTAAAAAATATAAAAGCTAAAACCTAAGGCAGCAGTGGAAAGCCTAAATTGTGGGCTGGCCAGGCTTTGTCCCAGAGCCTCTGACAGGCCTGAGGAGCTGCATTGCACAGAACCTGTAAGTGTTTTTTGTAGCCAAGGCACTGGGGCCTTCTAACCACCAATTCCTTTTGGCCAGGGTTTTACCAACAGGCCTTGCTTCAGTGAGGTAGTAAAGCCAGCACATACCCTTGTTTGGCCTGCAGGTTCTCATGACTAATAATAATAATAATAATAATAATAATAATAATAATATGTTAGTAAGGAACATTTATGACCAATTCAAATAATTTTCTTTTCTCCCTGTGCGTCATTACAATTATTTATAAATAGAAATATATCAGATTGTCCCAGACAGCTATTTAATTTTAATAGCAGTAAGAGAAAAAGAGTATGGTGCAAACCTCTCCAAATAATAGGAATGTCCTTTCCTCTATTCGTCTATTCTGCATTTTCAGCAGGCAGTACAAAGCAAAGGAGCCTGACAGGCTCAGGAGCACATATTTCTTGTAAATACAACACCTCACCTCTGAATCTCAGATGAGGGTTTTGGTTGTAAACGTGTAATTGCAACTTCTGAAACAGGAAACAGATGTATTCTGTATCGCAAGCCTCTGTGGTTTGGAGTGGGGAAGAGTGTGATGACCAAGGTCACAGATATGCTGCAAAATAAAGGGTTATTAAGTCAGAGATTAATAAATAACACTTGTCACTGCCATGTCTTCTTCTGTGGGCCTCAGTGTGCTTTGCAGGCAGCAGCTGAGGGGACGTCTATCCATTGATCCCTCTGCGTCCCATTTGTGATAGGGATGTGAAAAGTGTGAGGTGGTAATTCCAGCTGTCAGGTTCCCAGCACTGGATAAAATATGATAGCAGTGTGATGCAAAACAAGATGGTCTCATGTAAAGAGATTTTTCTACCTCAAAAATGTTCTAAAAATGCAGCTGAGTGAACTCCACGATGGCAAATATTGCATTGTGAAAGGAATTGTCTGGGTTTTGATGTACGTAAAAGCAGAAAATCAGGCTAAATTCTACCTCATATAGTCTAGGTAATTTTAACAGAAAAGTGATTGTGTTAAACCAACACAAATGCAACAACAAAGATTTGGTTCCACTTACTATGAAACTAGAGGACCTGGACCTGGAAAACATAGGTGATGATGTGCAGTCCCTGCTTCCTGCAACTGGGCTCATAAAAATGGTTTTGCAGCCACCCAAGGACAGCTGCTAAACTGCTCTCTCTTGGAAATTGCTCCTGGGTGGCCTTAGGCTTGGCTTTGTTTGTGTTTTAAGGGTTAGTGATCTAATTGCACTGCCTGGCCCTCCCACTGGGGCACAAAATTTATCCTGGTAAAGGATCTCCAGCTGGAATACACACTCAGGTGCACTACAGCAGAGCTGCCAGGCTCAGCAGGTACATGGAGCTGCCTTGCATTTGCTGCCCACCCCTATGTTCGGAGCCTGCCTAAATTGTAAAGTGACACGGGTGATGAAATTAAGGCCTTTTGCCTCAAAAGGGGACCTGATTAAAGCTGTACCTGCCTGGTGTTTTGCCTCATCCCTCTGGCAGAGGTCGCCTCTCCAGAGCCACTTTGGCAGGAGACAGAACGTGCTTGTGTCCATTTCTGGGGTGGTGAGGCTGTGCTGTCCCTGCTGCCTGCCATGAGACCTGCTGCTCTGCTGGCAGAGGAGACAGGAAAGTAGACAGGAGAGGTGTGTTTGGATGCAAGGCTTCTGGATCACAGCTGCCTGGAGTTCAGAGTGCAGCGGGAGCTGCCGTTCTGAGATAATGCATCCATAGCACCAGGGTGTGCCAGCTCCCTCTGAGGACAGAGCTTAGCAGACAATCCAGGAGCCTGAGCTTGTCTTCGGGGACAAATACCACTGCTGAGACAGGAGCACATAAATCCACCCCCTTTTTGAATGTAGTGGTATAACTCTGGCAATAGCAGGCTCAGGACTCAGGGAAGCCATGCCGTGTGCCATCCCAAGCCTTCCCTCCATGTACACAACTCTCTGCTTCTCACAGCATGGCCCCATTTATGCTGTCAGCTCTTTTCTCATTTACATCCAAGCTCCGTGGGATAGCAGGGACACAAATGGATCTGAACCTTGTTTCTGACCAGCTGCATTTCTGACAGATTGGCACCTTTCCTTTCCTAGCAGTTCACTGGACTTTGTTTAAATCCTCTAGTTTGTTTCTGTTGTTAGACTCAAATCTTCGAGTCTGCCCTGAAAAGCAAAGCCATAATCTCGAAGCCATGAGTGAGACAATGGGAAAAGTAAACAGAACTCTCTGGGGAGGAGATTTTACCTGGGCTTGGAACATAAGAACTTGACCCGGCTTGGACTTCTGCTTGGGCCAGCTCAGACAGTGTGTGGGGCAAGTGAGGTCAGGCAGAGCTGAGTGGGCAGAGGTAGGCACCACCGGGGCACAGACAGGGAAGTTGGCACATCGAGTTGTTTCCCTCCATGGTGCCAGGCAGCAGAAAGTGGGGAATAGGTTGTTGCAGCGTAGGATAGAGGAACCAGATGTGCGCCATGCCCTGCCATGGCCAGCTGGGGCTGCAGTCAGCCACGGCTCGGGAAGGGTGGGAGCTGGGAGATGCCCAAGGACCAGAGCAGGGCAGCTGAGGTCACCAGGGTGGATCTCAGGGCTGGCTTGTGTTGAAACACGATGTGGTATTGCTGTGAGAATATGAAATATGGCCATACTTGGAGCATTTGTTGGGATGTTGCTAGGCAAACATTTCAAAAACAATCATATTTTGCAAACTAATTCCTTCTTTTTCTCCTTTTTTCATTTTTTTCCCTGAGGCCCTTAGTAAATTCTCCATGATTTTTATCATCCTATCAATTCTTTACTGTTGCTGTGACTGAGAACTTACCAATTTCTCAGCTTCACAAATCATTCATGAGTTAATTTTCCAAATATTCATCCAGTTATTTGATGCACTACAATTCAATACATGGCTGCACTGATTCCTGAGGCACAGGAATTGTTTTTTGTCTATGAAAACAGGCTCAAGGAAATCACCTTTCACAGTTGTATTGCTGGTATGAATTTTGCTCTGCATGGGGATTGGAAACCCTTATTTCTTAGACATTATTAAAGAAAGTGCAGTCTGTTCCTCACAGTAAAAGAATAAATAAAATGTAAGTGCTTTAAATTAAATACATGGGATCAAAGCTATTTACTTTATAAGAAGACTCTAAGTGAATTTGAGCTACTTGTCAAATATCAGGATTATGGCCATGGAATGGCAGAAATAAAGCTGGATTCAGCCTTTCCCATGTGTCTCCCTTTGTCCTGTGACGTCCCACTGCCCACACTGATTCTCTGTTTGCCAATCGTGCTCTCATGGATGATCTCCCTGGTGTCCTCCCAGGCTAGGCAGGAATGTGGGGCCAAGGTAGTGAGAGACACTTCCATCTCAATTTTAGGCATCTACCTGACACATTTCTCAGCTGCCCTGAATGACTTCTCAGGGATTACAGCCAGGGAGCAGTCCCTGAAGCTGTAAACCCTGCATGCTGACGCTCACATGGTGACACACTGATGCATCCAGAGGTTACATGGCATGTCACCAACCTTCCCTGTCCAGTTTGTCCCTCCCAGGAAAGATCACAGGCACCTAAGCCTGGTTTCCCAAGAGCTAGAGGTGAGGTCGCCCCTGGCACCACCAGCAGAACAGAGATCACAAAACCACAGAATAGTTTGAGTAGGAAGGGACCTTTAAAGGTCACTCAGTTCCACCCCTTGCAATGAGCAGGGACGTTTTACACTAGACCAGGTTGCTGAGAGCTCTGTCCAGTCTGACCTTGGACACTTGCAGGGACAGGGCAGCTGCAGCCTCTCTGGGTAACCTGTGCCTGGGCCTCACCACCCTCATTGTTAGAATCTTCTTCCTTATATCTAATCTAAACTGACCCTCCTTCTGTTTAGAACCATCCCCCTTTATCCTAGAGCAAAGGGTCATGCTAAAAAGTCCATCTCCATTTCTCTTACAGGCCCCCTTTAAGAACTGAGAGGCCACAATGAGGTCTCAGTTTTCTTTTCCAGGCTAAATATTCCCAGTTGTTTCAGCCTTTGCTCATAGGAGAGGTGCTCCAGCCCTCTGGTCATTTCTGTGACCTCCTCTGGACTCTGCTGGGGACCTCAGAAGTGAATGCAGTGGTCCTGGTGCATCTCCTGTCTTATTCAGACCAGGAGCAAGGAAAAGGGTGCATATCCCTTCCTGGGCTCCAATATATCACTGGTCCTCACTGCTGGACGGTTAGCCACAAAAATTAGCAGTCAGTTTCTTGGTATTGACTCCTGCTGTGGATTTGATTTGATCAGTATCAGCAGAGGGTTTCAGCCCAGATCTGTATCTGTCAATCAGAATTCTCTGTGTCTGGTTTCTTGTCCTGTCTCCCACCACCCAGAGATGACAGTCAGCTCATCCCCAAAGCCTGCATGGGATACACTCGATAGCACATGACTTTGCTCCACAAATTGTTTTCTCTGTCTCGCTCCCAGTTTTCCCAGAGCACTTTGTGTGCATTCTATCTCCCCAAGGGCCACAGAGAAATCCACACTGTCACACACACAAACACACACACAC
>VZTB01006568.1:219668-241702 GCA_013397245.1 Thryothorus ludovicianus
AAAAAAAAAAAGGTGGTCTTGAATGAATTAGTCTTTGTATCTCAGCTGGAAAATTATAATTTGAACCATTCCACTGGAGCAGTGAAATAATATATGCAAAGTGCCTGAGAGGAGCCCAGCTTGGAAGCTTCTAGTGGAAAAAGAAAGTACAGATAGACAAAAAAAAAAACCTGGCATGAAGGAGAATGTCATGAGATCAGCCCACAGAATATGCTGAGGAAGACAGAAAATGACTGAACAAATCTAAGTAATTTGGGTAGTAGTTTGCATTTATTAAGTTCTGGCTCATCAGAGGTACCAAATTAGGCAAGTGCACAAGTGCTGTGTTTATCATACCCGGCTCCTAACGAGCATCCTCCGACTTCAGGAGCTCCATTTAAACAAACAGAGGCAGCCGGGGGTGGGGGGGTGGTAATGAGGTGTGAGAGGGATGTGTGCTGAATTCAGCCCCTCTCTGGCTAACGATCAAGCCATTAGTCCCTCAAGAAATTCCCAAACATTGTGCAGGAAAGACAAGATACACCATGTTGTCCAAGCAGCCTCAACCACGTGCTGTGTGCAGAGACCCCCAGACCCAAGCTCAGCTCCCACTTCCATGGAGAAATCCAGGATTCCTGGGGATGCAGGATTTGCCAGTGATGCGACTCAGGCCTGTCTTTGCCTCCTTGCACACAGACTTGCTTCCTGCATTAGACTTCTGTTCCTCCAGTGCTTTGTCTGGTGTAATCAGGCTGCTCGACACGAGGGGAGTGCTCTGATATTTAGCATGGAAATCCCAAGTGACATTTTTATCAATTCCTTCTCACTGCACGCTCCAGCTGCAGCCGACAGCCATGAGCAGCAAACTCATTTGAAATCATCCCAGGAAAGGAAAATGTAAACAAGCCAGTAGCAGCTCTCACATGCAGAGAGAGGCCATTTCTCCTTCAATTCAGCTTTTCCCCATATCTCCCAAACAGTAAGTTCTCAGATGCCCTCTTAAAACACAGGGAATAGGTAAACAGGCATTTATCCTGGCTAGGGACTTGTTTTGGATACCATTATTTGATACATGTCTTCAGTACCTTGGTGAGTGTGTCACTGCACTATGGTTGTTGCCATTTCACAGAAAGATTAGTTGACTTTTTCCACATCTGCGTCTTGTACTAGGTTTATAAAATCCTGAGCTTTTGAACACATTTTTTCTGAACAAATACCTAGGTTCTAGTGAGGGCTTATCAATGTTTTTAAAGTAAAAGGTAATTTTGTCTTCTCTTAAGAGGTTTCTAAATTTATTTCAATGAACCTTAAAGTTATATGCACACATCCTGTAATCATTCCTATTATTCTTGCCTGACTTTTCTTCTTCTTTTCCATTTAAGTTTGGATTCATCAGTAATATCCCTGTAATCTCAGCAGTGATCCCTTTGCCAGAGATGTTCCTTCTCTGATGCACATAGCAACTATGTCCAATTTATTATAGCTGTCTTGCCTTACTGTTTTATAAATCTATGTCTCAGAAGATAACCTTCACCCCAATCTCCGCTCTTCCACTGAATATCTGCAGTTTGGATCACTCTCCCTCCCTGGCACTCTCTATCCTGAGCTGAATCTTGTTTCACTGTTTCCTCCTCATATTTCAGAGTGCTCGGTGCAATACGGATGTTGGCTGCGTGTCTCAAAGTCGTTTCAGATGTGAATGTATTCACTCCTTTTGATTCTCAAGGAATTAATGACGTTGTTAAATAAAACCAGACACCGACTTTAATCTTTTTACTGCTCCCCTCAGTATCTCTGTTTTTCAATATGGAACAGCTACTATTTCTTCTTGTCCCATGGATCTTCCATCAGTGTGCTCTCTGGATGAAGGATTTCCCATCTTCTCCTCTCTAAATGTCTCTTGAGACATTGTGCTAAAATTTTGATTCCTTTCACTGCAACGTCACCCTCTAGTTCTCCAGAACTATTTGTCCGTGTCCAAGCCAGGGTTGTGGTTTATTTGGTGCAATGAATTCTCTTCCTGTGTACGTGTGAATATGCAAAAGAGACTAAAAATGACCATGCAGGCTTAGCACTCCTGCTGTTTCTCGCTCCTAGGACTGTTTGTCTCCTGAACTATAATCTGCCCTTAAGGACATGGCTAATGAGGGTTCCTCCTTCCCACATAATCTCCTCACTGTTTATGGAGACAGCAGGAGACATGGGCTGCCCTTTTGGGTTGTGTTGCTCGTCCATAGAGACATGAGCAGGTTGATTTTGGCAATGTTTTCCAGAACTTTGCTCAGACCACCTTGCAATGACTCAGACTCCAGCAGTTCCCTCATAGACCTGATGTCCCATCTAGCAGATTGCACAGCCGGGACCCATTTCTGGCCCCTGGCTCCTTCTTTGGTCGTTTCATCCCTTTCATCCAGGTGCCACATCCCATTTCCCTAACTTTCAATTTGACTGATGCTTCCAGCGTCTCTGGGATGAGCTGTCTGCAGTTAGAGGCTTCGTAACTCCTCAGAGAATACCTGTATTTAAAAAGTGCTGTGAACCCATCATCTTCCATCTGGTTGAAGGAAAGCTGCTGAGTGCCTGGCACATGGAAATCATGCTAGGGACTTAAATATGGACTTTGGGCTCTGACCTCTAGTTCTGAAAATTAAGGTTGGGAGGTAGGATTGCAAAATGATTCTCTAAAGGAGTTGTCGGTATGCACACACAGAATCAAAGAATCCCTGAATGGTTTGAGTTGGAAATTACCTTAAACCTTATCCAGTCTCACTCCCTGCCATGGACAGGGGCATCTACTATCCCAGATTGCTCCAAGCCCCATCCAGTCTGGCCTTGAACACTTGCAGAGATTCAGGGGCAGCCACAGCTTCTCTGTGCCAGGGCCTCCCCACCTTCATAGAGAACAATTTCTGGCTAATCTCTAACCTAAACCTCCTCTCCTTCAGTCTGATCATCTGTTTGCTGTTTATATCTTGTACCAAGCTCAACCCAAAGTAGCATCTTTCCTTATCTCCACTTCTTCTGGCAGGTTAGAACACCCAGCTCTTGCCACTGTGCATTCATTTCTCCCACAGGAAGCAAAGTGGGAACAACTTTGGAGCAGACATTTATTCTGCAGCTGATAGAGCCCCTGCACTTGGATATGTGGAGCAATATTGGAGCAGCAGTTTGGATGTGGCATCTCTGCCCTTGCCTCAGTAACTGAAGCAGTGATGACACCACCTGGGTTGTTTTGCTTCCCCAGTTCATGCTTCTATAAGAAGAGCTGTAGTGTCTGTGAGCTGTGGCCATGCAAATATATCCTAGCATACAGCAATTTCTTTTTAATGCAAATGGATATCACCTAATTCTCACAAGGTTTCAAAATGCATCATAATTCTGTTTGAATGGAAGACCTTCGGGGTCAAAATCCTATTCCTGTGAAAGTGAATGGGAATTTTTCTCCTGCCTTACATGGAATCCAGACCTGGCAAGCCATGAATGCAGATCTGTCGTGTTTCACTCTCTTTCTTCATTAAGTTACAGTGATTTTTATTTCCTTTTTTTTTCCCTGGGAATCAGATTAGTGAATTCTCATTTGACTGAATACCTCTCCAAGGTACCTCAGCAAGACTGGAACATTTCCTGTGGCTGTCGTATCCGCTTCAATATCCTTCAAAGTGAATGTCACAGCCCTGAACCATTGAAACAGGCTTTTCTTTCACAGCAGCAGAGCAGCAAACCAGCCTGGATAAGATGAGAGGGACACCATAAATATTACATAGGGTCTGAGGCATTTGCTGTAAATTCTGCAGGAACTATTCCAGCTTCCCACTGGGAGAGATTTCTTGGGAATAGAAAACTCTCTGGAGTTTGTAATAACTTCTGAAGCGATATTGAGATTTTTAACATTCCACATTACACAACAGGAAGCAGAATCTTAATGGAAACACTACACACAGTTGCCTTTAATAGGAAACAGAGTCTATGCAGTGGTGGAGGAATATGTAAAATAATATTACCCTTTCTTTTAATTTTTTTTAATTGCCCGTGGTTTTAGCTAGTTTTTGATTTACTGAACCCTTTACACTGCTGGATTCAAGAAAAAGCTGTGCAAGGTGAGGCATGGCAGTCTCAAGGACAACCTGTACTCTGCAGGCTAACTGGATCCTCACTCCAGTTCCCTCAGCTCAGGAGAATGGGCTGTCACATCAGTGCCATCAGGCTTCAGCTTTGGTTTTGCAGGGGTTGTTTATAGACATGGCTTTGAGCTGAGTCTAGATCCAGGACTTTTCCAAAGCCAGCAGAACCTGCAAACCTTCAGGCTGCAGCAAGCTGAGTTTCCTCTTGACCTCCTCACAGAATGGGGAGGCTTAGAAGCTTCAAGATTTCCAGTTGGCAGCCTCAGCTTTTGTTCACTTTTGTGAGTGTGGGATGCAACAGCCTGACTGGGAATTGCAAGCACACACATGAAGGGATTGGTATGTAGGATCTTAGCTCACTGGGGCCTGGCTTAGCCCTGTGCTGCTGCAGAGGGGCTATGTGGCATAAATGTTTTTCCTGACTTTCAGCTGAGAGAAATTCCTTCCAACTGATGTTGTTTTTTCATACAAACCACAGGGTACATGATCTTGAGTCGAACCCAGCCCTTTTGCTTTAAGGTGATTTGTGGCTCTTTCTCGGGTCTGAGCAAAGAATGGGGCTTGAACTTCTCCTTGCCCACAGGCAAGTGGCTGGTGAGTAACACTTGTGAGTAAGCCTCATCAGCTGTCTGTGCAAAGGAACCTTTCCCCCACCCAGTCTGCAACATGTACAGAGTGATCCAAAGATCCTCTGAAAGCAGCCAGGCAGGAGGGCTCGAGCAAGCCTTGGCACCAGAGCTTACCTCTGTCTGCAGGGAAGCTCTGACCGGAATCTGGACTCCTTGCCTCACCCTTGTTTCATTTCCAAATTTAAATGTGGGATAATGTTTATAGTAAATAGAGGTCACCTCCACGTCTGGGAAGGAATTGCATCTCCGTGCACTTCTGTGCTTTTCAAGAGAGCTGAATTTTAATAGCAAGTCTTTTATTTACACGTGGTTGGAAAGGGGGCAGGGGGTGTTTTGACAAATGAGTAATCAATGGGTAGCACCCAGCAGCGTGCTGTCAGTGGTGTATAATTTTCCTGTCTGTAACATGCTCAAGGGGCTCTATTGAGCATTTATGAACTCTGTGCATCACTCAGGAATCAGGCTGTGCTGTGAAGGGCACTCCACTGATACAGACACCGCCGAGAGGTCAAAGACCAGAGCCCGTGATCTAAAGGAAATCTCATTGCTGTGAATTGCACCAGGTCCTGGCTGGTTCAGGATCACACTCTTGGATCCCAGTGAGAAAAGGGGCCTTGTGGTGTTTCAACCTCTCTCAGAAAAGGTGGGACAGACAGAAACTTCATCCTGTGTGCATGGTCAACCCCACAGTCTGGTACTTTTTGCTTGTGTTTGTAGAAATTTCCAGGCAGAGCTGTTGTGAAAAATAGTTAAGCTGACACTGAAATCTGGTTGTGAGCTACTGAAGGAAGCCTTTTGCCTCTGTGCCAGAGGGTTGTGTGTTGAATTCAGATACAGACAAATCCTTACCAGATCCCTCTGGAACGAGCTTGGAGGGGCAGAGCTGTAGCAGAGGGAAGGCTGTTTGCAGCTAAAAACGATGATTACAAAAACGATGCTACAGTGGGAAGCAGCTCTGTTGCTGGGGCTGGGACAACACAGCTCCCTCCGTGCCGTTTTTCCTTCAAAGTGAAGTTGCTTACATGCCGGGGTCGCAGGAATTCCTGCATTCACCTGCTCCCTCTGCACCTGAGCTTTGGAGCAGTGGCTGGCACAGCTGGACCAGGGGCTCCAGAGCTGAGAGGGGACAGCCCCAGCCACGGCTGGCAGGCACGGCGAGGGCTGGAAGCTCTCCCGTCATCTCCTTTGGGGCGTGGGAGAGGGAGCCGATGACAGCTCAGGTCTTTCACCTGGCTCCTGCTCACCTTCCTTCCTGCAGGCCATGTGGAGCCTCAGCTCCTGCTTTTGTGTGCCCCTGGGAGAGGCAGATTTCCTTTGCAGACCTCTGCTGGCCCTCAGCACGTCCGTAAGTCGTTCCACAGCTGCTCTCCTCCGTTCCCCCACGCAGGGAATTCTGCAGGATCACTTAGCTCGTGCCAATCTCTCACCCTTCCCGAAGGGATGCTGAGCCTGAGGTCTGGCCATTACCTGTAAAAGAGATCAAAGAAAGGAAAATTACAAAATTCGATTCCTGGTTAGTGGCTTCTAGCCTTTCCCATTTCTGGGACTGCTGTTCACTTCTGTTTGTGATTTTGAGCAAGTCCGGACAATTTTAGCAGGTTTGGTGTCAGGAGTTTCTAATCTGGAGTTGTCTGCAAAAAAGGAGGATCTGGAGGTATTTTTGCCTTTCCATGACTGAAAAGTGCTGTAAGTCCCAGAAAGGCTTTTCCAATGTTAAATAACACTTTGTGGCTTTTATCCTGAGGCATATTTAAAAGCCTTGGTTTTCCTAAGGTGGATAATAAGGTGAAAATTGTCTCTTATTATAATTTCTCAAGTCTAGCTCTCCTCCAAGTTAGCACCAGAACAGTTCCTCCTGTTCCTGAGCATTAAATTCAACTGCTTAGACTTGTTAAAACTCCAGGTTCAGCTTCTTGCTTAAACTGTAATTTTAGATCCTCAGTGGGTGTAAATAGACACAAATAAACAAAGCAGCTCTGCTGAGTGACATTCCCTGGGAACAAGGCTCAAACATTTAATTCCTTCTCTTCACCTCTGGTGCTTGGTTCGAGCACACACACAGACTTGGACACTGGGAAGGATTTTGGAACTTAACTTCCTGCAAAAACCTATAGTTTTTCTTCTACTGTGGAAGTTGATCTGTAAGTTTATTGGTTAAATCTGGATATTTAATAAAATGGCCATAATGGCAACTTCGTTCAGACCTTCAATGTCATTTTACATGAATACAAAAATCTACAAATTAATGTGGTGACCCACCAGAAATACTGGGAGTTTTTTATTCCTTCTCCATGAATTTATATATATACTGCATGAAGGAGGCGGCTTTTTCTCAGTGGGTTGGAGTTTTTCCTGGGGTTTTTGTTTGGTTTTGGTTTTGTTGTTTTTTTAAGAGAAGACTAATCATAACCAGCGAATGCTTTTGGAGTTAAAGGGAAAATCATGTTTGATAAGCCTGTCTGGAATGACTCAGCTCAGTGTTGGGGATATGTAGTGCAAAGCCATGGATATAGATGGGGTTTTCAGCCATTTCCCAAGGGATAACTGCTTCCCACATGGCCCTGGGGATCCTTGCTCACAGCTGGCATCCTTCACCCTGGCCAAGGGCCATGCTCAGCCCCTGGGGACAAGTGGGAGACACTGGAGTCTGTTAGTCCATGTACACACTCACATGTCCGTGCACACTCACATGGACGTGCCCAATTCAGCACAGCAGATCTGTTTTTGTCCCAGAGCAAGGGAAGGGTGTGGGATGTGGGATCAGCCGTCATGGGATCAGCAGGGCGTGTTGGCTCCACATTCATGGGGCACCATCCCCAGAGCTGATTCCCCTGCTCGGCTCCTGCAGAAGGGCTGGGCATTGCTCATCAAACATTCTCATAGAATCCCACAGTGGGCTGGGTTGGGAAGGAAATTAAAGCTCATCTCTGTCATGGGCAGGGACACCTTCCACTATCCCAGGTCTGGCTGGGAACTTCCAGGAATCCAGGGGCACCTACAGCTTCTCTGGGCAACCCATGTCAGGGCATCACCACCCTGAAAGGGAACAATTCCTTCCCAGTATCTGACCTAACCCTGCCCTCTGTCAGTGGGAAGCCAATCCCCCTTGCACTGTCACTCCAGGCCCGTGTAAGTTGTCTCTCTTTATGTTTCTTGTCAGCTTTTTCAGGCACTGCAAGGCCAAAATTAGGTCAATCCAAGTCCTTCTCTTCTCCAGGCTGAACAATTCAAATTCTCCCAGCCTTTCCTTACAGCAGAGCTGCTCCATCCCTCAGATCATCTTCATGGCCCTTCTCTGGACTCACTCCAACATGTCCATGTCTTTCCTATGCTGGGGACCCCAGACCTTTGCCTCATCCCCCTGGAGCTCTGTCTTTAGCAGCCCTGTGCTAAAGCCCTGGTCACTGTAGCCAAGATGTGCACAAAGCATCTCATCAGAATGTTTGGTCAAGGCTTTGCTTTTCTCCTCCCCCATGAAAACTTTCTTTTAAACAAACTACTTCCCATGGAGAAATTTCCTTTTGCATGGACATTCCTGGAGGAGGAGGGGATGCCCAAAAAGCTGAATTGTCTGTGGAGGAAACATCTGATGGTGCTTAAACTGAGGGAAATGACCCCAAACACATCCTTTTTCACTGGATTTGAGTGCCTGAGTGTGTTTTCTCACAGCAGCACTGTATGATTAACCTTAAGTGGTTTCCATGACTGATAAGTCCTTTCCTAGGGGCCTGCTCTGCACTGGCTGCTCAGGGCATGAATTCCCAGCATTGTCATCCCTACCCCTTCCCGACCCTTAAATCCCTCTTGGAGCAGAGTCCTAGGGGATTGTCCACATTAGACTGTACTTATAGGAAGCAAGCAAGAAAGGAGGGGGGATATTTTCACATTCCTTCGAAACATACATTTGGAAAATTTCCCTAGGAAAGAAAAGTGCTTACGCAGCTTTAGTTACTGTACATGTGCTTTGGATTGTGTGAAACCCTATCTGCTTTTCCTCAGCAGAGTCCTGATCCCCACAGGAGAGAGGCAGATCCAGCACTGGTGACTTGCTGCAGATCTCCTTCCACATTCCACGGGCAATGAATGCCCCCACCAGCTGCATCTGTCGGCTCAGGTGGGTGGGAGGAAGAGGAGATGTTCCTTCTTGGGCTTTCTGAAAGCAAAACATCTAAGATACAAAGGCTTTGCCAGGAAAGATGGATGTGGATTCAAAATGCCTCAGATATTTTATCAGGAGGTGATTGTACAGTGTTGTCCTACTCTACATCTTGATGCTGCTGGTGCAGCTGGATAATCCCTGGCTGGGGCAGGGTATGCTTGGGATGAAAACCTCAGGACAAAGCCCCCTAGCAGCTCACCTAAACTGGAGGGCAGAGAAGGACTGATCAAACGCTCAGAGCTTGGTGTGATTAGTCTCAAGTCCTCGGTTCAGATCACACCTCCTGTGCAGAAGTTTCTGAGGCTAAATGCTCAGACAGCTTCCCTTGCCTTTCCTGGAAATGAGGGGATTCCCTCCTTCTCCATGCACGTGTGTCTCCAAAGAGTCTGGGGGGAGAAACGATTGTGGGAATGTGTGTGGGCAGCCACACTGGAGAAAACAGACAAAATGACACCTTTTTGTCACTCCTGACAGGATCCAAGGGTGAAGACACCCATGAGAGGACAAAAACCTCTTGCTGCTGTAATGGAAATGTGGTGCTGGAGACAGTAGGAGGCTGCTTCCAGGAGATGACTGGGCTGACACTGGTTTCCACTGCTGCTGCCCATGGAAATGTGTGTCCCCACAGGGGCTCAGCATGTATGTGAGGAGGAGGAGGAGGAGACAGCTCCCTGAGAGGGGGAAAGGCAGGGGAGCATTGGGAATGTGAATATCACAAAAACAAATCTGTTCTTAATTACAGCCCAGCAGTGCTGCTGGCAGCCACTGCTTTTGTGGCTGCACCCTCACCCTAAGCAGACATCTCAGCTCCCCTAGACTCACCTTGGATGAAAACTGGGCAGGGTCGGCTAGAACAGCAACTTGAGGGTAGCTTCCAGTCTCCTGAATCAGCATTTTGAAAGCCAGATGTGCTGAGTTACCCCCCTTTCCTCCCCCCAGGCCTGTGTGTGTATAGACAGCTATAAAACACACATATAGCTCTGTGTTAGTACACACTCCTGCCTCTGGGAAATGTCAGCCAAGATATTATTCAAAGATTGCTCAGTCTGCTTCAAATGCTGCTAGGCTTCAGAAATTACACCCAACTCCAAGAATGGGCAAGAACTGACACAAGGCAGCAACAACCAAAAATTTCTCAGCTGTTGTGTCTGGCCTTTTGAAAACAGGAATTTCTTGGTGCAGAGCCTGAAATCTTACTCTTTCCATTTGGCACTACTGGAGGGAGGGCACCAGCACTAAAAGGATGTATGAGAAAGGATTTCTTGTCAGCAAGGTGCTTGTAACAACTTTTTTTTTAACCATCTGAGTAGGGACAGGCATTAGGATTGGTCTGTTTTTCTTCCCAAGCCTGTCTGCATGGAGATCCACTTGCAAGGAACACATTCTGCTCCAGAGCTCAATGGTCCCACAACACCAGGGGAGACAGCTCATAGCTCTTGGTGGGTTAATCAGGTTGGCTGCAGTCAGGGCTAAAGAAACACAATGCACAACAGGAGGATCTCAGCAGAGCCCCACGGGATAACAAGGTATGATGTTCTGCTTGGCCTGGTTTACCTGAGTTTTTTCACTGGATATCAGTTCTCAAGGGCTGGTGGAACAAACCCTGCAGAGGAATGCAAGGATAGCCTGTGATTCCCTTGGCTGCTGCCAGATTGTTTGTAAATTATTCTTAGAAATTCAGGACGGGGATGGGAAGCAGGTTCACCGAGACCTCGATCAAGAGTGGAAGGTGTTCTGTTTAAAGTTCCTGGTGCACAGGTCCTGGGGCAAGTGCCATTCACATGAAAGTATACCTGGCCAGGGTCACAGGAACTGTCTGGAGCAGGGGGTTGGAACTAGATGGTTTTTAGGGTCTCTTCCAACACAAACCATTCATTCTCTGTTTCTACAAAGGGGCTTTAAAACACTCCACTGAGCCCCAGTCTGCCTTCCACAAGTCTTTGATACATGACTTGATGAACTGAAGCTTCAAGTGAAACACTCATAAGCCCAAGATGCTTTTGCAGGGGTTGATTCCATGATATACCTCACCTTAAGAACATAGAAGCCCACAGCTTCTAAACCACCACGTTTCCTCCAGATTCCATCATTACTGCAGCTGTTCCTGGGGCTGCAGGCTGTTCGTAGTCCTTTAGCCTGGAAATTTTCCCTTCATGGCCTGTGACATTGTCTCTTGCTCAAAAGGTTGTTGTTTATGTGTCTTCAGGGGCAGGAAGGATGCTGCACAGATTTATGTTAAAGCAAATCTGTGGCAGCTCCAAGCTTCCCTTCTTCCAGCCTTCCCCCAGACCATCCACATCTTCCCTCCATCTGACAGCACAAACTACTTCAGTGTATACTTCTATTGTTCTCAGAGTGCTTTGGTGGTAGAAACCAAAGCTTGTGCTTGCAGTGCTAACTGAGTACTCTGCAAACTCTGATTTATAGCTGTATTCTATGTTTTATTATCATGCCCCCAAAATCAGATCCATTCAGTCAGAACTCTATACATGAAGCTGGATATTGGGATCTGGGTATTGTGATGAAATTTTGAATAATCAGTATCTCAAACACTGGAAATCACACTGCCACTTGTTCTACCAACTGTTACTTTCAAAAGAGTCTTTCAGTACATAGATGCACAAAGATCTGGTGCAAAACACTTAGACCTGGTGAACATTTCAGTATAAGTGTGAAAAGTGGCCTAGATGGAAGTTTGGAAAGGACAAGTCATGATGTCTTAGTGCTTTAGCAATGATTAGTTTGATTTTTTTAGTAATAAATGCTGCAAGCACAAAATCCTGAGAGTTGGGAAGTGCCTGGTGCTTATTTTGGCACTGAGAAATGTGGGTGTTTTGAGGACCAGAGCACCTACTGCTCCTGTTGATCCCAGAAGAAGGATGTTGCTTCCAGGATTTGGACAACATGCATTGGAAACGGTTAAATGCAAACCATTCATCACATAAGTCAGCACCAAGTAAATGATCTCATATTTATTTATGTCCCCAGCCAAATTTGTACTCATTTCCTCTGTGAAAAGCAATAAATTGCCTCAGCTAGAGGCTTCAGCATGTAGTTTTAAGCAACATGATACCCATCATCTCTAGAGTGTTGCTTGTAGTCTGGAGAGGTCATGACTTGTGCAGCAGAGGGGACAGGGGTAGCCTCTGCACCCCCTTTTCAGCTCCACTTTTCCCAAGGACCAGTGGAGGCTCAGGACCACCATGTTTGTCTGTGCCAGGTTTCTCAAGTTGTCAAACCCTGTGAGTGTCTCCCTGGCCAGCCCTCCAGCTTTGCTCTTACAGAGGCCTGGGGTCACCTCTGCATCAGTGAGGTTGACCTGTAAGTGAAATATAAACATCTGATCCATAAATAGCAGAACAAATTTAATCATTTGGCCCAAGCTCTTAGCAAATCCATGGAATTAAGGCAGTGCCTTTAATCAAGGCTTGCAATCAACTTCATGTTACCATGACTTTATTTCTGCCCATAATGTGTACAGTGCCCAGTACTCATTTCTTGTTTAGCCATCCAAGAATTCATCATGGCGCTGGGAAGGAAGATTCACTAGAATATCCAATTCTAAGAGCAGTTGTTTTGTATTTTCAAGTTAATCAGTATTTCCAGTAACTGCTAGGGCTGTGTAAGAGGAGACACAGTTGGTTAAATCATAATTATATTTATATTCCATTATGTTTTATTTAAATTAACTTTTCCAGTCTAAGAAAAATTTCTGATGTAGTCCCATGGTTTCTAAACTGAGGCCCACAAAAACCTGACCCACAGCTGGTTCATGGGTTCAGAGCTCCCCATGAGCTGATATGTTTTCTGTCCCTCTGCCACAGAGCTTGACATGTTAGATGTGTACCCAACATGTGAGGGGCCCTGTTGCTGCTTGATAGTTCCACACACACCAAAATTAAAGCAGATTTGGCATCAGCTTACCCAATGCATTCTTGTGCTCAAAGGGATACGGCTTTGTCAGTGTTTCCCAAAGAATTAACACTAAGGCATGACCCTGGAGAAAGTGTTTAATTGGTTCAGAAAGTGCTAAAATCTGCTCCCAGAGCAATCAAAGGAGATTTGGCCATCATTTTATGAAGTTGGAAGAGACTCAGAGCATCCCATGATGGCTGCTTTGGGTTGTGGAACTTATGTTTATGGCTTCTTTTGCTGGTTTTGGAGTTGCAGCTTGCTCCAGGTGCATAACATTCAAAATGTTGTGGCTTTGAAGTGTGAAATAGAGACAGACTGGGGAAATGGAGGGGATGGGATGGGATGGGATGGGATGGGATGGGAGTCCATGTGGTAGAAGAGATGTGTCATACCTTTCATTTCCCTCACTGTAGAGCTAATCTAAAATTTTGAAAAGATCTTCTCTATGAAATGGCTTGCACCTTCTACAGAAAGACTTTATGATGGGACCAGAGATGGTTTTGTTGGTGCCAATCCAACTGAGAGCCCTGAGACAAACATTCTTCCCTGTAGAGCTGCATGTGTGGCAGAAGAGTTCTGTGGTAACAACACTCATTTTTTACAAGGAAGGAGTTGTCACAGAGTGCTTTCAGGAGCAGAGCCTGTCTATGTGTGCACCCATCTGTACAAACCTCTTTTAGACATGTGTCCATTCATGTGTTTCACTGGAAGTACTCAGGGTTACACTTCCCAACAGTGTGAGAGTCCAAAGGATGTTGTAATAAACCACACTGGCTAGAACTGGCTGGTTTGGGAAGCTGGCACTATGAAATTTGTAAGGCTATTCCCATTCCCTGTGCAAGTTAGAGTTCTCTGTATATAAAGGGAATATTTATGTGCAAAAAAGAGAGATGAAATTTAAGGAGTCCAGGGGAGAATCATTGTCATTAAACAAATCATGAAACAAAGGAAAACAATTTACCCCATCCCTGGAAGTGTTCAAAACTAATTTGGACAGGACTTGGAGCAATCTGCTCTAGTGGAAGGTGTCTCTGTCCATGGCAAGGTTTGGAATGAGATGATCTCTAAGGTCCCTTCCTACACAAACCATTCTGTGATTCTATGAGGAATGAAAACCAGGAATTCTCCCCAAGTCAGCAGCTCCATCAAAACCTGCTTTCCCCTATGGCAGAAGAGAGGTGTGAGGTTCAATGTGCAAACAGAAGGAGAACTATCTTATCTCCAGATGTGTGGGGAGCTTGCTGAAAGGACTGAATCTGGGTCTCCCAAGCTCCAGGATCCCACTCAAATCACCAGACAGCTCCTGCCCTCTTCCTCTGCTGCCGCCGATCCGGAAAAAGCAGTGGCCATAATCTGGTGCTAAATCTCTTCAGATGAAATAGCTTTGCTCTTAACAAAATAATCCTATAGAATGACTTGGCTCTCAGCTGAGAGCAAGAGGAAGATCTGGGCAGTGTGGTCCAGTCAGGGCACAGCACCAGGAAATTAAGCTTTATTATGTGTGCTCTGGCACAGAAGTGATGTTTATGGCACGTGTACCACCACTCTGTCTCTTAATTCTTATTCCTTTGCCCATCACAGGATGGCTGAGGAGTTTTATTAAGGAGAATGAGGCTAATTTCTTACGGCTGGACAAAGAAAAAGTTGGTTGTGAAGTTTTCCTCCTTTCTGTTTTTAAGCTGCCAGATGAGCTCCCTGCTCTGCCCTGCCCATCTCCATTTTTCTCTGGAGTGAGCGTGGCAGGGGGCGCAGGAGCCAGGGGTATCAAGAGTAGGTTCATCACCCAAAGAGCTCCAACCCCTGGCACCCACTTCCCTCTGCTGCTGCCAGTCAGGAGTCCAGGACCACCACTGTGCCTCCCGTGTGGAGCTCAGATCTGTGCACCACCACTGCAGCCCAGACCTAGGAGAAAGGGACAGCAGAGCCCCTTGCAGAGCAGCTTGTGTTCCACATGCTGGTAACACTGTGGATTACCCATCTGGCTTCCAAAAACTGCATTATTGTATTTTTTCCCCACCAGCTTTAGGAACCTGGTAGTGGTAATGTCTGAAGCCATGTCTTCAGTTCCTTTCTAATTTAAAGATTAGATACCAGACGATAAGTCAAGAGATTTGGTGTCTGGCCTTTAGCTGTACTGTAAATCTTTTTCCATTTCCCCATGCCAAATCTGGAAAAAAAAAAGCTGGAGTCATGACTCAAAGCAAAATCCTTAACTGCTGTCAGGTTGCTGGATTATTTCTTTACCTCAGGGAAACTCTGTTACATTGGTGAGTTCCCAGGTTTTATTTCATGGTATCATAATACTGCTAGTCAGAGGACCTGTCTTTAGTCAGAGGACCTGTCTCTAAGGATGTGTTCCTCAGAAATATTTGTGATTTTCAGCTGTCAGCAGCAGTGCTCAGGGAACCCTCAGTTACGTTCCATCAGTGTTTGTGAAGTATTTTTCTGACCATGGCCAAAAGAAGGTGCAGAAAGGTCAGACTGGCATTTTACAGTAAAAAAAAAAATCCTGAGAGGCTTTTCAGGAGAAAATGAGGAGATGTTTTGAGTGTGTGAAGGTCCCATCTATAAAGATCCATATTTCAGACATAGTGCAGGTCTCCAATAAAGCAAAATTCACCTCTCCTTAACTCTAGAGCTGCAAATGACACATTTTTAATTGGAGCCCCAGGAACAAGGAGTTTGTGTTTCATTCCCACTCATTTAACTCTTCTCAGGCTCTGTGTGAGCTTGAACTTGCAGTTCATTCAATATATTAATGCTAAGCATTGTTGTAGCCACCAGGTTTCACTCCAATGGATTTCCTATCAAAAGTATTTATTTTAAACGATCTCAGTTCCCAAATGCACAGTTGTTTAAAATTTCCGGAAAAGGTTTGTCTAGGCTTGTTCAGAACTGGACCTTTGCTCGCTCACAAGGTTCACGAACCTTCACAACTCTCTAGGTGAACTTTGCCTGACTTTCCCATGTAAAACCAAATCCCAGTCTGGGTCGGTCTCAATTTGGTTTCATGTTTCACTACCGACAGTTTTGTGCAGCTCAAGTTTTAAACACCCAAGCGTGGGATAGATGCAGAGCTCCCATAAACACAGGCAACAGCCATGACTGTAGTTGTGCATCCCATTTGTTGTGACTGATGCTGAAATGTGTTTTCCTGTAGCAAAGTCCTGAAGTTAGTAGCAAAGCAGAAAGAGAAGGGAACTGTTTATTGCTCATATGTTAAAATCATTCCACCAAAGTTTGATTCACTCCAAACCGCTGTTTGGTCTAAGGCAAGTTTGCAGAGGTACCAAAATGTTGAAGGAAGCAGCTTGGTTTGTTCTGAAATGACCACAAAAGGGCAAAGACATTGTCTAGAAATATACAGTACAATGCAGAGGATAGAAAGCCTGCCAAAAAGTCTGAACTGGATAATTGTCTCATGCCTTTCCCTTGTAAGAGCCCAAAGAGGCGGTGCTTGTGTCGGGGAGCAGAAGCCAGCCCTCAGAGGAGGATGCTCAAACAGGAGACTGATCCAAGCAGGCTGTGCTGCTGCAGGCCTTGTCCCTTGAAGTGACAAGGAGAGGAAAGGAGGACAAATGGGGAGCGCAACAAGTGATGGCAGTGTCAGTCATGGTGGAACATCAGCCTGGCCCTGTGTTACAGCAGGCTGGGCATGCTGCTCCAGCAAAGGCTGTGTCAGAGCTTGGTTCAGTTTAGACACCAATTCATGTTCAGCCCTTTGGACTGAAGCTGATTTTCTAGGAGTTAACCTGGCAGCAGTTCTTTCCGCTGGTGTCTAGTTCAGTCTCTCACCCCTGCAGCCTCAGTCGCAGCTTATTCTACCACAGCACAATTTTCTCAGAGTGACTGAGGTTGTAAGCCTGAAATCCAGGCCCTACATCAAAGACAAGGATTTGTGCATAGCTCCCCCATCCTTGGAAAACACCTGTACCCTCTGCTCATCCTGTCCTGTCCTTGGGCTAAAAGTTCTTTGGTGGCTGGAGAGCTGGGGGTGTTCACCTGGAGAAGAAAAGGCTCTGGGGACACCTTAGAGCCCTTCCAATGCCTAAAGGAGCTATAGAGGGACTTTTAGCAAGTGGCTGGAGTGACAGGACAAGGGGGCACATCTTCCCACTGCCAGAGGGCAGGGTTAGACAGGATATTGGGAAAGCATTATTCCCTGTGAGGGAGGTGAGGTGCCAAGGGAAGCTGTGGCTGCCCCTGGATCCCTGGGGGTGTCAAAGGCCAGGTTGGACAGAGCTTGGAGCAACCTGGGATAGTGGAAAGTGTCCCTGCCCATGGCATAAATGTGTCTTCTTCATCCAATTCCGTTGTGAAGCAAAATTCAATAGCTTAAACCCCCATCTTTGGGATTTGACTGCAGTCACCTTGCCTGATGGGTGATGGCTCGTTAAGCCATGAAACCTTGATCAGACCAAGCCAAGAGAATCAACAGCAACAACCTGCTAGAAGAGTTGCTGCTCTCCCAGAAGCTCTGGATAGGAAACTACTACTCCACTTCAGTGGTGTGAAGCCTCTTGCTAAAACCAATCTCTGTGCTGGAAGTTTGGAGTGTGGTAAATATGTCACCAGCTCCTAAAACACCTCCCATAGAGCAGGAATCTCGATTTGTCTGTCAGACAGGCTGGCAGAAATGTTAGAATTAGTAGGCATTTGGTTAAAACTGATAGACTGGGGAGGAGCTAGCCTGGCCTTTGTAAGGAGAAATCACACTTCACAATTCTGTAACACCTATTTGAAGTGTCAAACAACCTTTAGCTAAGGCTCATAGAGTCAGCAGGCTTTTAATAAGCCCCCTTCCCAGGAGGGAAAGATTTTTCATCAATTACAAACTTACAATAACAAGCAAACAAAGGACAGGAGGAAACAGATTTTACAGAGAAAGTGTTTTCCAAACATTCAGGAGGATTATTTAGAGCTAAAGCTGACTGCAAAGAGATGTAGAAGGATGTCCTGGTACTGGGGGGCATTTGGGAAAATGGCAGATGAGATTGAATTTTGTCAAATGCAAGGTAAAGCACACAGGAGAAAGGGAGCCCAGCAACAAGCACACCCAGTTATCACTGCTCCAGAGAATTTACTGTGGATCAGCCTGTACAAACACCAGCTTAGTGCTCACCAGAGACCAAAAGGCAGGACTTATCACAGACAAATAGTGAACAGCACAGCAAACTCTCTGTGTGATTATATAAATCCCTGGGGTCAGGATTCTGTGTGCAGTCCTATTCATCTTCCTCAAGAAGGATATAGAAAGCTATGGAGGAGGGAAACAAGTAAAGGAATGACTGCCCTGAGGGGATATGAGAGAGGGCTTTCAGTCACACACAGCATGGAGGAGATAACACCAAAAGCCCTTGTCAGAGACTGAAAATGGAACAGGATTCAGGTTTGGGAAGTCATTCATCCATGCTGCTTGAAGTCCCTGATCTGCTGCAAGGTGGCTGCAGGGAGTAGGACATAGAGGGAGGGATCCCTGCAGGCTCTCCTCTTCCTACCTATGGTCACTGTTTTTTGTGGACCTTCAAATTGACCTCCAGAGGACCCATTCCTATGATACCTCCTATCCTCTGCCATATCTTTAGCTGCCATCAGGGTACATTCAAATCTCTTTTCTAACTGAAGACCTGACTGGCCTGGCCTCCTAAATCAGCATCTCCTAAAGATGAACCTCCCTTTTTCTAGCACTAATTGCCCTTGGTCCTTCTTAGTCAAAGCCATTTGTGTGTTAGTGAAGTCACTTTAAGCCAAAGGGGCATTTTGCATGGAAATGCCTTCGGGAATCAGCAAGCAAACTGTGCTAAAAGACAGGTGGTGAGAAGCTAAAGGCACTGCTGCCTTTTTGTGCACAGTTACAGGATGAAAGAGACACCCCTGGAGCAGATATAGAACCTGGGCTGGTTTATAAATCAATCCACATCTTTTCTGGTAAATTCGTTTGGGGTTCATTTAAATCTGGGCCCAGTCAGTACTTCTGATTTACAAAACAAAAGCTGGGTAAGGTTATCTACCTTTGTTTTCAGGTTGGCAGTTTAAACTCCCATCAGAGATCCTAGTGGGGAACTCTTCCTGAGAAATCCTAACATCTGGTGGTGGATAAAAGTATGCCATGAGCTGAGGATGGTTGTTTGTAGACCTGTGAGTGAAATGTCTTCTGTGAACAATCTCACTGTGAAAGTCCAACAAGGCAAGCAGTAGATCTTGAAAGAAGACCTGGCCACATAGAAGAGTATTTGGTGATGAGGGAGAGGTTTGGGGCTGTAATGGGGTGGGAGTGCTAATGAAACACAGCACCAGAGGAAAGAACTGTCTTTCTGTGAGAATTCTAGCTATTTTTGTAGTGTGTCACCCATATCACTGTTCATAGCAGCTCAGCAGTATCCTTACATAACCTCCAAAATCTGCCACGTGGACTCTATTTTAGAGACTTTTCTAGTCCTTTTAAAAGAGCAGTTTACTTTTTTCCAAAGAAAAATTCATCCAAAGTTTCCCCACGAATATCCAAAGCCCTGAAATCCAAGGTTAAATGGTCAGGGAGCCTCACTTCCAGCAAGCGGGTGCTTGAAGGCAGCAGAGGAAAGTCTCCCAAATGATGAGCTAAGCTGGAGCACTGAGGCTGCACAGAGGAAGGTATCCAGTGATTGTTGGAGAACAACTTGTCTTGGTCGCTGCCCAGGATGATTGCATGTTGAAGTTATTGCTCTTCCCAGATATGCAGCACGCACGGCGAGTCCGTGGCCAAAATCAATTAGGGGCGATCACATCACTCCATGGAAGGCACACACACTGTCAGCCTTCACTGAGGAGCAGAGCTGCTGATTAGCTCATGAAGGGTTTAGCAGGGAGAGCAGCGGGTGAAGAGTTCATGACAGATTATTTATGCATCAGATTTCCTCCCATTCGCTCTCTTTGCAAATTGACCCTGACTTCGCCCAGTACTTTCAGAACTCACAACTACTTGGTGACTAATTTTGGTGGCACAGCTCATTTGAGAAGGCTCCATTTCTGAGCTGGTTTTTAATGACTGAAATCTCTCCACCCAAAGGTTTCAAAGGGTCCTGTACCACGATGGAGATGTTTAAGGAAGCAGAATGGTGAAATACAGAAGGACCCAGCAGCCCAATGGCAAGAGCAGAACCACTCTACTGCTTTCTTTTGAGCCCCGTCCTTTCACCCCTGAACTGGGCACCCACAGCCCAATAACATCCCCCAAGTGCCTTCCTACTGACACCTACAGGTTTTGGGTCAAGGCTGGACCTCCTCACTCCTCACTGCAGTACCACAACCTGCTTTCATACAAATTGGTGCTGAAGTCACATATTCAAGCACCCAGGTCTGAAAGCACTGGTGTTAAAATCCATTTCATTCAGGAGAAACAGAGCAGAAAATTCTTTGACCCTACTCAGAGATGAGGGAGAGGATGAGCTGGGAAGGAGCCCACATGTGCTTGAACAGAAAGCTCTGATGTTTCACAGACGTGAGGAGGAATCCTCTGAGAGATGCAAAGCACAGGGCTGGGTGAGCTGCTCCAGCTCCTGCTTCAGAGCAAAAGCTTGCCTGAAAAATCCATGTGTTCATGCAGAAGCGAGAGGAAAACAAGCCCTTCATCCTAAAGCCTGCCTGGGTTATCACTCACGATAATGTAACCAAATTCTCTGAAATCAGGATAAATAAAACCTCCTAACGCTGACTTTCTGGTGTTAGCGAGTTAGGCATTACTTTATTCTTGGCCAAGGTTTGTGTGTGTGGCCAACAGGATTCTGGCCTCTACACAAACAAAACTTTTCCACTTATTTATACATTTTTGGCAAACAAAGAAATTTATGTTCATTGGTTCAAAATTACATCATTCATTAATTAGCATTCTGTCCTCTATTGGTTATTGGTTTTTCACAGTTCATGCTAATTACTCCATATTTTTAGTATGTTTTTCCTACCAGCTGGGACTTAGCAGCACACATATAGCAAGTCTGCTATATGTCTTTCTTTATCTTCTGATTTCTGCAAAATATCCTTTTGGTCCATAATTCTGGACTCCTTGTATCCAATTTCAACAATATAACTCCCTTCTCCCAGGCTTTGTTCATTGAAGCATATCAGAGTTAGTTTATCAAAATGCAAAGTTTCAGTAGTATTCCCCAAGCTCCAAAAGTATCTTATGACAACTTTGCTAAATGATGGCTAAGAGTAATTTAAGACTAACACATTCTTTTTAATTAATATAGACTGGTTGTTATTAATTAAAATAATTAGTTTAAAAGTTCATTAAAGCCATTAACTAAAATTATTTAAAAGTTTGATTGTTTCTAACAATAACGCTCTTCTCAGCAACACTGAGAAGTGACACTTGGGACAAAGCAGCTCCAAGGCTCCTGGCAGGGGTAGAGTGGCAGCTTCTCTTGGTGCTCCAGGGAAATTACAGACTGGACACAGCCACCTTTGTAGGGTGTCACAGTTGGGGGTCATTTTGGTGAAAGTCTGGTTGCATTTGAAGAGCTCTGATTATCCACGTGATGTGAAGGAGCAGCAGACTGTCTGCAGCAAGAAGAGAGTTCAGGCCACCCTGACCCCAGCCCTGACTGCCCAAAAAGTGTCCATCTCCATGGACAATGCATCTGTGATTGCCCTGGAGACAGTCCTGGGAAGGCAAATGGCCAAACACAACCCACTGAGATGCTTTCTGAAGTGGTCTGGAGGAGCAGGAATGTGTTTGAGGACACCTGACTTGGCTACTATATCCCTGGGATTTGATTCAATTGTGTTAGGACCAGCATTCCCCAACACCTCTGCTCCACCACACACTTAGGCAGCTCTTCTCAGAGAGTGAGAGCCACACTCAAACTCTTGGATTCTGCCTGTTTCCAGGAGCAGAGAGGGGATATATATATATATATATATAAATACCTGTCCCCAGTGGCACAGCAATGAGCAAAAGTACTGGGATTACTGAGGTGTTCTAGGAGCTGCAATTTATAGCAGGTTGTCTTGGTTTGAAGACAGGTGTCTGCTAAGGAAGGCAGGAGCCTCCCTTGGAATGAAGGATGTAAATCCCCTCCCTCCAAGTTATTATAGTTTTGAAATTGAGGGGTTCTCAGGCAAAGATATGGAGAAAGAAATAACAGTTTTTTATTAGGAGAACTAAAATAAAAATGCAGTAATACAGAAAAATAAACTCACTGGCTGAGTCAAAATCCAAGCTGAACCCCAGTGGGTCAGGGTGTTGGTGGCAGT
>VZTB01006568.1:248425-285042 GCA_013397245.1 Thryothorus ludovicianus
GGACAGTGCCATGGCACTGGGGAGGGGACGGGGACAGTGCCATGGGACTGGGGAAGGGGCTGGGACAGTGCTATGGGACTGAGGACAGGGACAGTGCCATGGGACTGGGGAGGGAGCTGGGACAGTGCCATGGGACTGGGGAAGGGGCTGGGACAGTGCCATGGGACTGGGGAAAAGGCTGCCCTGGGGACAGTGCCATGGGACTGGGAAGGGGGCTGGCCCGGGGACAGTGTCTGGCAGGGCTGTGCTGGGAAGCACTGAGGGGCTGCTCCAGAGGAAGTCAGAGGAAGATAGTGAAGAGGCAGCAGAGCAGCAATCCAAGCAAATTTGAGACTCTGCCAGCTACTAGAAATGGAAATCTTGCAGATAGGTGGCTATCAGCCCATCCTGCCCGGGTCAGCTTCCCGCAGGAGTGAGTCCTCCTTCCTGCTACTGGCCCCAAGCACACTCTGCTCCCAAGAGAGCTGATTGCAGCTTGGCCCTTGAGGTGAGGAGATTACTCCAGCATCAGCTGGTGTCATGAGCTCATTCCCTAATACTTTTCCACAAGCTTGAGATGCATTTAACAGGTAAGGGAGAGCTGGCAACTCTCATGATTTGCAAAACAAAAAGACTCCTCTGCTCTGTTTAGTTCCTTCCAGTTTGTTTGACTTGGAGCTCAAGCCATATCATCATCTCTTCATCTTCACCCTGGGTTTTAAACCCACCCTATGAAATGCTAATGCTGGCTTTGCTGCCTGAGTTTGGGATCAGGGAAGCCAGAAGGGTCAAGGCAATTGAAAGCGTTCTGGAGAGCTTCCACAGCCCCAGAGGTCCAAAGGCCATTGACTCACCTCTGTGTGTGGGATGGAAGAGCATTGAGGCAGTTCAGGAGCTGCCTGTTTGGGCTGGTGTTTCTGCTGCTGTCTCACTGGTCTCTTGGAGGACACACCGAGGTTGTGACCTCTCTGTCCTCTCAGAGGTGTCTGGCAGCTGCACAGCAGGTCCCAATACCTGTTCTCAGCTGCAGCTTCTTTCTCCTGCCCCTCACACCCTCTTTGCTCTGGAGAAATAGTCTGAGGCCATGAGCCAGCAGCAAATATTAACACCACTAGCCCAGCAGCACTGTGTGTTCCCAGCTGTGCCCCAGGCCCTGGTGACAGTCCTTTGTTCCCTGCAGTGCTTTGGATCAGGGAAACACTGCTCAGGCTGTGTTTGCTGCTGTGTAGTTCAGTCTGGGGAGAGCAGATCCTTTTTCCCAACCAGGAGGGTGTGAAAATCACACACTCCCCATCCCCTTGTGTCAAATGAAAGCTCCCCAGTAACTAGTGTGGGATGTGAGGAGTTTTATGGGGTCAGCCAGCCGTGACCCCCTCGAGCTGCATGTGCTGGGGGATTGTTCCAGCCTCCACCTGGGAAGAGCCTCTCCCATTTATCCCTGTGGGAAAAGTGTGCTTTTCTTCCTGAAAGCAGCACTTAGCTGCTCTCTGGGGCAAGCTGAGCGTGCAGGGCTATTGACAAGTGCAAGGAGTGATATTACTGCCTTCCTTCTGCTGTGGAGGGACGTGGCTGTGGGCAGGGCTGAGTCTGGACACAAGAAATGAGGATGGGCCTTCCCCTCATGCTCTCTGAACTGGCCCACAGAGTGGCTGGGGAGGAGACGTGGCTGCACTCCCTTTATCCAACCCAGTTGTCAAACATTCTTACCTAAGCCCAGCTTCCAGAGAAATGCATCATTCCCATGGGGCTCCATTGAGCACCTTGGCCTGAGCACAGCTGAAGGCACGTGAGCATCTGCTGGGCTGAGGGTGCATCTGCTCTAATGATGTCTTAGAGAGCCCCCTTCCAAGAAACTCTTGGACCTTGTGTTTCCTTATGTGCTACTGCACGAACAAATGGAGAAGTAACTCATGAAATCCTTCTTAAAATCTTTTCTTAACGTGGTATTTGTAGGCTTTACCCAGGGTTTAGGAGTAGCAGAAGCCAAGGACATTGCCCTAAGATTTTCTTCTTTATCACAGCTTTCCTGGGTAAACCTGCTCAATTTTGCTTCACCTATAAAATAAGGAAGGATAAATGCTTTCTATTCAGAGACTGTAAGGGCCCACACCAGTAGATGCTACTGGCAGTGGGAGGCTGTGACAACCAGCTCTGTGTGCTGACAGGTCCCTAATCAAAGCAGCTTGTCCCTGGACCAAGTAGAAGCAGAAATGACAGTGGCCTGGGAAGCAGGACATGACTGGCTGCCACGTGTGTGGAGTCTCTGGACTTGGTGTGAGTGCAGCTGACAAAATTCATGCAAGGACTGGGCTTGACAACTCCTACAGAGCTCTTCAAATGAGGAAGTGAAATGGAAAAACTGGGTGAGGGAGGCTAGATCGAAAACCAACACTTATTTCTGTCACTGGTTCAACGTGGATCAGACACAGGGTGGTTCTCACATCCTCCAAAGCCAAGGTGATTCCTATTCTCCACCTTTGGTGCACAGTTCTGATAAGGGAGTCACCAAGAACTTCAGTGTGAATCAATAAGCTGCGAGTATCCATTTGATCAAGACTTGCTTGGCTTCAATGGGATTGGAGACACAAATTAAAGAACTGAGAATCACAAGAACTGAGGCTGAAAGTGCTCTATCATAGAACAGTGTTTCTATTGTGAGTGCAACCACAAAACAACAAGAAACTCATCTCCTGATGATGAGTTGTGTGGGTGTTCTTGTTTTTAATCACAGATTTCCATATGCAAGAGATGTGGGCAGTTCCCACTTCATTTATCTTTGCTATTGAGCTCATGTGCAAACAAACCAGATTCCAGATGTATTTCATGGTGATAACGTGAATAGGATCCCAAAGTACAGAGCTCCTCAAAGCAGGGTAAAGTGACCCTAAAACTTTGAGGGCACATCCTGAACTGATGCAAATTGAAATTAATGGGATTTTTCCTGACTATGGCTATATGTTGATTTAAGCAAACAACTACAGTCAGAATTTTCAATGCCCTTGCAAAACTAGGGGATTTTGTGGGAGGGAAACAATGAAAAGTTTCCTTTTCCACCATGCTTTTCAAACAATTGGGTAAGACATCTGAAAAGTGAGGATTTTTATCATAAACTATTGTTCTTGGCTGATTCTTTTATTCTCCTTCCAGCACGTAGCTCTTGCTTGGTGTTTTCTTGTATCTGTGCTATGCAGATGACATTATTGTGATTAAATGAGAGAATACAAGGAAAATCTGAGTCATCTGAGTAGGAAATTGTGTGTCTGCCCTTCAGTGCCAGGCAGATTTTAGTGAGCTTTTGGATCAAGTTATTCCATGGTCCTCCAAGGCTGAAGCTTCCAACAATGCCCACTCTTGCTGTTATTGCAATGATGAGTAACTCTAAGGATGGATGAAGTATGGAAAATCAGCTAAAATCTGCTCAGGAACATCCTGTGTGTTCACATGGTGGGTACAAGACTCATCTGCATATCCCAAGCACAAAAAGCATCTCTCCAGTTGTGTATCCTCTCCCCTGGCAGTCTTCTCTGAAGCAAGAGAAACCTGGACTTGATCTCTGATTTCAAGGAGCCTTTTCCAAAGCTTGGTGGAAAGGCAGAGTGGTACGTGGGGGAGGAAAGGAAGGTTCTGGGTATGCTGAACCTGAGGCGAAAACCAAAGCTTCAGGGTGCCAAATTTAATGTCACAAAATTGCTTTTCCCAGAGGAGTTTCCCCATCTGTCAGTGAATCTGGAGGCTGCTTCTCTGCCCTCTAACTTCTACCAACTTTTCCACCCACTTGATTTGATAATCAACCTTGTGCATGTCCAACCCTGCCTCTGACAATTCCTCTGCTTGTGGCACTCCTGGGAACGATTGATCCATTTTTCCTGCCTTCTGTTCACAGTGGTGGTGCCCAAGAAAGGACAATTTCAAACAGGCTAAAGGGGAGAATAGATTGTCACAGTTCAGATGTCCAGCTGCCTTTCTAAGCTGTTCAACAGAAGAGTGGAAAGGGTTACAAGGGCAGCAAGGAAACCTGTGGAGTAGTTCCCTGGCACTTTAAAGCCAGACATAAAACAGAGTTAAAGTTCTGGCTCTCAAGCCCTTTGGAGGAACAAGGAAGACCTTTACCAGCAGTGGATCAGCTTCCCATGTGTTCAGGCAACAGCCACAAGTTCATGGGCAGAAGAGATCTTTCCTCTGTAGCAAAAGTTTAAGAGGAACAAGATGCAAGAGTGAGAAACTTAAGGCTTTTCAAACTTAAGGCTTTTCCCCTACTTTCAAAACTAAAACTAAACCCAGTGATGCATTTTTTCCACTGTATTTTTAATGGATCTCTTTCTTATAGCTCCATTTCCTGAAGTGATTCCACTTCTCAGGGTCATCCTAAGGCTGTGGATCCTTTTGGTATAGCTCTTCCAGCAGCCTCCTTGGCCCAGTGAGCCTTCATCTGAAATTTGGGATGCAAGGAAGCTAAGAAGCAGTGATAGCTTGTCTCTGTGCCAAGCTGTGCTTTTCTTATTATTGCCAGTATCTGCAGCTATCCCCTCCTGTAGTTTGGGGCTCGCAGACCAGCCCATCACTCCTGATTCTCAGTTGAAAATGGAAATTTGACCTCATGGTTCAAGGTTCAGAAGTTAATCCTGAGACACACCATGACTGTGTTTGCTGTCTCAGGGCCTGTGGAGCACCTGGCAGGATGGCATTCACTCCTTGGTTGGGTAACTTTAGCCACTGGGTGGTTCCTCTAACTCATTTAAGAGGCTAGAGTTGCCCTTTGCAAGTGCCAAGCTCCACTCAGAGCTCCAGAAATTGGTGTGACAGCCTTAAAGAGCCATGGGCTAAATTAGTCCCTCACTGCAGAGAGGTGCTGAATGATTTCTTTGTGCTCGGATCACTGGTTAACTCTAAACACTTCTATTCTTTACTGACCCCCTTCTCCCCATTATTCTCCCTTGTTCTCCAAATGAGGCCAAAACAAAGACTCAAACCAGGAACTGCAGTAGGGGTGAAAGCTGAGAGCCTGGGTCTGCCTGTCATGGAAGAAATCAATTGGTCTTTGTATTCTGGAGATAAATAGCACAAGGGGATAAGGCTTTGTGGCTGAAGATTGTAAGTTCACAAACATTATCTGCTTTGAGAAAAGCAAATATTTGATCAATTGCACTGGATGGAAACTTGGGGGGGGTATGTACACAATCTTGAATTTGTGCTGTCATTGTTAGATGTGGTCAGAGCTGTCTCTGGCTTGCACTGGTGTGTGAAGGGTCGAGTCAGCAGGATATGAACTGCCTCTGATAGAGGAGGGTAAGATATTCAGCATTTAGAAGGCCAACAAGCCCAGAATTCCCCAAAGGAGAAGCTTTTAGCTTCCACTTCCTCAGAGATCTTCTGGAGGTAGATAATCAGGGGTAGGTCTATCAGGGAGAGGAGGTAGGAAGAAAGAGAAGGTCACGGAGTAAATCCTGCTTGTTGCAGCACTTTCATGGGCTGGGAAGCACAGCTGGTTAGACCTCAGGACTGCTTGTGTGTGAGAAACATTTTAAAAGATGCATTGAATTGCAAAGCAAAAGAATCTTCTCATGCTTTGTTCCGTGTTTTGCAGCTGAAAAACAAGACAAGGCTGCTCCTTGCACTTTATTTCCTAAGGCTATTCCTGTAATGGGTACTTTATTAGAAGGGAAACAGGAAAATTTAGAGGAAGGGAATAAAAGCTCAGCTTAATCATCGTTGTTTACCAAAGGTAGGCACATCTCTAAGAGGTCCAGAGCAAAGGTTCATTTTGGCCAGCATCCTTCCTCTTCAAGTGACCAGTGTTGGGTGCAACTGGGAAGCACCCAAGGCTTGACCCACCAACATTCCCCAGTCCAGCCTGGGAGCCTCTAAAGCCCAAAGGCTGTGTCTACATCTTTGGTCCAGTTTAGTCTCTTCTGAGGTGGCTACCAGTTAAATTTTACTATGTTCCTTTTCTACTTGACAACATTTTACATTCCAGAAATTCTTTCAATAGCTTCCTTTTATGAGGCTAAATATATAAAGACATTAATGACACTGAAATAAGCTCATTGTCAATATATTTTCTCCACAAAGCAAAAAATGCCCACTTTTGTTATTGCAATCTTAGAGACCAGATCACTCATGGCCTTAAATCAGGGTGTTTCCATTCAGAATGAGTTGTTCCTTGCTTTTGTCAGCAAACCAGCTGAGAATTGGCTCATGCACCAAACCAACAAACCCACACGTGTGGGTGTAAACCCAGACAGGGTAAAAATAGCGCTTGGTACCTCTTGGTGTGTGATTTCCCTGCCTTCCTTTAGCCCCTGCTGAGAACCAAAATTTGGCAAAAATCTGCTGTCCCCAGGAGAGCCTGATGTACCAGACAACTGCTGGTGAAGAATGGCAGGCGAGGTTCCTTCTCCACTTGCAATAAGTCTGATTTTAAAGGTGTTTTCCTGCCAAGTGTGAGTTCTATCCTACTGAAAAGCAGTGCCAGATCCAACCTTTCCAGTCTGAGGTCTAAAAGGCTCTTTTTCATTTAGCTCACACATCAGAACAATGCATAATATTCCATAGTGCCTGCTACAGGACACCAAAGAGTTAAGCTGTTGCTTTGGCTGAAAACCTATCCAGGAAAAATGCAATAAATTTAATTCTGCTGTCTCTGGACTTCTGTGATGAGTCTAATGGCAGGAGGTGTTGGGCTGTTCATCCAGACTGGTGGCTGCTCTGCGTTCTGAGTTATTGGTAGCGAGTACAAACACACGCAGTGCCTTTTGGTACATCTTATTCTAACATTTGTGTGATTCTGGTTAATGCACTTCTCCCTTTCACCACTTTCATCCTGCTTTCACCCCCTTCAGAGTGTGGTCAGCTCCTGAGATAGGCTGTCAGCCTGGGGACCAGGGTAAGCTGCTCTGGAAAGGGAAAGGATTCATGGAACTGATTGACTGGCTGAACACTGAAATTGTGGATTTATGTGAATTGAACCAGTGAGATTGTCACTTAGGGTACTTGTTCATCCATTTCCATCCTCCCTTCAAAATCTCATGATGGTGAATAAAGATGGAGGGACCCAAACCTGCTCTGGGACAAGGGGAGGCTTGAAGAAGAGTTTCTTGTGAGGGTGGTAAGGCCCAAAGTACCTCAGAGAAGCTGTGGCTGCCCCTGGATCCATGGCAGTATCCAAGGCCAGGCTGGACAGGGCTTGGAGCAACCTGGGATAGTAGGAAGTGTCCCTGCCCATGGCAAGGGGTGGTATAGGATGAGCTTTAAGGTCCCTTCCAATCCAAACCCATTCTGTGATTCTGTGATCCAGACAAGCAGTGCCAGCATCCATGTGTGGATAAGGACAGAGGCTGTTGCTTGTCTTTTATTTTTTAATTTTTGTTTGTTTGTTTGTGTTTTTAAAATTCAAATAAACATTGCAGTCCTATTCTTTGAATGGTTGAAGGACATGGGAGCCTCTTTTTCCCAGACACTTTTTCTGGGAATCTGTGCTCCCTCCACAGAGTGCAGAATAAACAAACTAGAAATTTTGGGTTTTCAAATCAAGATAAATAACTATTGTTCTGCCCTCCTCCCTGCCTCCTTCCCTTCCCACCATCTCCCCAGCTGCTTTCCCTCCATGAGAGCATCCCTTGGGAACTCCTCTGTCCCAGATGAGGACAGAGACTCCTCTGTCTCTGTGCAGTCCTCAGATAGCACACCTCCTGCTGAGGAACAAGAGCAGCACTCATTATGTCTTTCCCTCTGTGTCCACGGCTCCAGAAACCAGCCCCAAATCAGAAAAATGTTGGTTTGTGCCTCTGCAGCCCAGAAGTAACCAATGCCATGGCCTGAGGTGGGCTGCAGCCTGGGTTAGATCTGGGTGCCACTGGGGAATAATGGATGATGAACTCCTCTGTTTTACACTTAAATAGGATCCCATGAGCTTACCCTGCAAAAGCTTTATCTTTTCAGGGTTTCCCATCAGGAGCTAATTTTATACAGCCTCTGCTATAACAGATCTCTTCCCAGGCCTCAAGGACTTGGACAGAATTTGTGTTCATCAGCTGTTATGACCTGTGGTTAAAAAGGGAGGAGCAAGAAAAGAGGGTGTCTAGTGTGGCAGGGGGTGCAAAATCTCTTTGCCAAAAGAAAAAAACTATCCCAAACCACTAGACTTTGCCTACTAGGAGAGCAAGAAGAGGTGGCAGGGTCCTCAGAGGAACCTTCCAGGAAATGCTAGTATGGCATATGGGGTGGAGATGTGACCATAAATTGGTATATAAGGTGATGATAGCTGTTCACCAGACAAAAAAATCCTCTTGGGCCCTTGGCTAAACATAATCACTCAGGCATTTTTGGGAGGGCAAGACCAGCAAGTGTGGCTCTGCTTCCCCACGTGGTTCTGGGAATTTCGGGGAAGGAGCATTAATGTGGAATGAGTGAATGAGACAATGCTCCCTACCCCATCCTCACTGAGCAGCTGCCAGCAGCTGCTGGTGGTTTGGCTTCTCTTGGAAGTGTCTTCAAGGACATTGAAGGCAGGTGATCCCAAAACAGAGAGGAAGTAGGAAAATGCTGGGAATGCCAGGTACAAGCACCACTGCTCAGATCCTCCCTGGAGTGCAAGGAACTTCCTGAAGTGTAAGGTACTTAAGCCCTTATCCAGCTGTGGCACTGTGCTCTGTCTTTGGGAGAGGCACCACAAGGCAATTGGAAATTAGGAGTGCTTTCTTCTCAGAAAGGACCCTGCTTTGCCCCAAGATAATAATGGGCTCTGATCCCCAAACCCCTTCCCACATGGAGATTCTTTCCATAGCAAGAACCAGATTGGTAAGGGAGGGTTGCACTGGTGCTATTAATGTAAAAAGGAAAAAAAAAAGGGAGGAGAGGTGCTGAGACTTAGGCACTACTAAATGGAAATCAACCAAAATATGAATCACATTCTTAAAAATCCAAGGAGGAAGACTTCACAGGTAAGTGGAGAGCAAGCATAGGAAAGCATGAAAATATTGCTTAATTTATAACCAGAGTCCTCCTTGATGCAGCTTAAGCATCTCTTTTACTACTTCTACTATCTCTGGGAAAGGATGAATCCATTCCTCTGTACTGAGTGAATCTGAAGGTCATGATCATCCATCTTCTAGACTAAACAATCTTCATTCTTTCACTCTTTCCACATAAATCATGTCTTCTTACTCTGATTGCTAGTCCCTGTTGGACTCTCTCCAGTTAATTCCCATCCTGGTCCCTGGGAGCAGTCCCCACATTCCCAGCTTCCTCTTTGATGTGAAATGGCAGCCTGTGGTGTGGGACTGCAGGGTGAAAGTGAAGGTCTGGGGTTACCCAGGGCCAGAGTGGGGCCAGTGGGATGGAAATTCCCCCATTGGAAAATGAAAGTATCAGGCAGGATGTGTGAGCAGCAGCTCCCTCGTTATTCCTGTGCTAGGTCAGGGGGTGCTGGTGGCTGATTTGGGGAGCAGAGTTGCCAGGAGGGAGGGGATGCCCGAGTGCCAGCCCAGGAGAAGCTGTCCCATTGCAAAACAAACTGATCAGATCCCATGTGTGCCGATATTCCTCCCCGACCAACAAACACCCCATTTCTGCTTCCCAGCAGCTTGCACCCAATGTGTGTATTTTGAGATCAGAGTTGCTTTACTGCTGAGCCCTGAGGACACGACTAACAAAATCCTTTTTTCCCAGTTCCTAGTCCTTAAGGCAAGTTCTTTCTTCCTTCCCCCACCTCAGCTGTCCAATTTTATCCATGAGATAAGTATATGTTAAAGAGAGACTGGTTTGATGTTGCACTGTGAGGTCCATGGTGCTGAGGCCTGGATCACACAGACACTTGAACATGAGCTGGATTGCTGCACTTGCAAATAGAGACCAGACACACTCATGCATGATAAAACAGCAGGATACAGAGGTGCTGGGGGGTGCCAGGCACTGATTTGCCTGATGCTGACCTGCAGCTAGGTTTACTGTGCTTGGATCTGGGCAGTGATGTAAAACTAGCCCATGGTATAGCAGTGACATGGCCAGCTGTCCCACTGTCCTTACTCTGGGAGCACCCATCCCATGGGGCAGCTCTATGGCCCCAGCAGCTCTGGCCTCTTGCAGCCTAAGGCTTTATCCCAGCTTGACCAGTGCCTGGCTTTTCCCACTGCAGCATCCTCCAGGTGCAGACAAAGCCCAGCTTTTGTGCCTGGGATGGCCCAGCCCTTGTTTATAATTCACTCGCCTTGTCAAGGAAAAGTGCTGATAAGACATGTTTGCTCCCTGTGGCAATCCCTACCTGGCTGCTATGCAAAGCCCCCAAGAGCAAACAGAAAAGAAATGGGCCATATTTGGGACTGCTGGAATAAAAGCAGGCCAGCAATGCTGTATGTGTAGCCAAATGCTTTGCATACTTGTGCTGTCAGCAAACACAGGCAGCCAGAGCAGGGAACCAGGCGCTGGCACAGCTTCTTTCTTAGCTCCTGTTTGCCTTTGCATTTGTTATCTTGGACATAAAGAGCTCTACAAGCCAGGGACTTGGGCAGTTAACCTCAAATAAACCCCAAAAGACCTACTTCAGTGAAGTGTAACAGCGTCTGTTGAACCTAATGGAGCTGGGCTTGCTCTCACTGAGGGTGATTTGGACTCTCAAGGTCTACTGTTTCCTGGAAGTTAAAGGCATCTGAGGGCACTTTTTGCTTTGTGTGCAACTTTGATTACTGCTTTTTCACCTTGACTTTGTCTCTGACTGCTCTGCACAACTGAGTGTGTGTACACGTGCATGAGGGAGAATAGGCAGCAGTGAAAGGATGCACCACTGCAAAGACAGATATTTGGGCTTGCTGGGAAGTAGCCTTTCTACTCAGACAGACAGCAAATATTTGACACTGTGCAAGAAAATCAGGTGTGCTGTTTGACAGAGAGAGTCCCTGCAAAAAGAGATTTGACCCACCAGCAGATTATTTCATAGCTTCACCCAGCCCCGGTACTTAAAAATACTGTTTAGGATCAAAGTACCCTGCAGGCAGCTGAGTTTGTTTCTTTAAACAAAACCCAGTCATGCTTCATAAGGTCATCAAGCTCCCAAAGAGTGACTTGGGGAATACAGTTGCACATGGATAGTGATGGGATGAAATGAAACTGGAGACACCACAAGCAGCTGACACCCTTCACAGGCAGCGTTGGTGTAGGAACTCTGCTTCCACTCCCAGAGATGCTAATTCATGGTGGGTAAAGGGAGCTCACAGCAATTAGAAATGCTGCTCTCAACTCCTGGCAGACACAGTGACTTGGAGCGTTTCCAGCTCTAATGTCGATTTCTTGAGGACTTTTGGGCGTTCAGGTGCCGGCTGGAAAATAAGCTTTATCATGGACTGTTGGAAAGGGAGGCAGGAATTGAGGTTAAATATAGGCTTTGACCAAGCTGGAGTTATCCAAATAGGTCTGTTCTCCTGCTCTATGTAATCACCAGCAATTGAGAGATCATTGAAATAAAATACAGACCCAGCCATTTGGAGGGTCTGGAAGGCAAAAGCCTGGCTGCATTTCTGCATCTCCTAAAAGCATCAAGCTGTTCAATACAGCTTCCAGGACTTGTGATGTGACCCAACTGAGAGCAGGCAACCAGAAAGAAAGCACCCCCCGCTTGAAGTGGCTTCTGGGCAAAGACTGGTCCCATCTCCTATTGGAAAAGCGTGGCCAGAGGCAGGCAGGGACAGAGAGAATTAAACCCCTTTTGAAACCCTCTTCTTAACAGGATCAGATCCAAGCTACAGTTTGGAAATTCAGGAAGCTATATCCCATTCCCTCATTGTCCTTTTTGTCAAGCAGGATTTCTTACTATTTAATGCCTTTATAAAGATGAAGCAGCACGGTGTGTTTACAGCTCTCCTGGTGACTTCAGTAAGCCTGACTGACATCTCTGTAGGAACACAGTGGAACCTGACACAGCTCGGCTCTAGTCTCAGCTCTGCACTTTTCAAACACACACAGTCCATCCTGAGCCCCTGCTGGCTTTCTGCTGCCCCTGGTTTGTGATCACTGGGTGCACGGGGAAGGGAGAGGTGCTGGTGGTTGTGCTTGTTGGAGAAGTCTGAGAGCTCTGATTTAACCCAGACAGAGCTCCCAAGGCAGAGTGGTTTCTCCTCCCCTCCCTGCCGAGGAGGGGGCAGGATGTTTATGCACTCTTCTGCCAAAGGTACCCAAATCCTGAAAACCTTACTCAGTTTTGCCTGGTACTTGGGATTTCTCGTTGGCATGTCCCGTATCAGTGGATCCAGCTGAAACCTGATGTCCCTAAACAAACCCTGTCTTCAAAGCCCGACTTACAACATCCTCGGCGAGGTTTTTGGCTTGGCATCACCCTGCTCAGAGTTCCTTTGAAACACTCCCTTGTTTCAAAGGAACAGGATGCATCGCTTGGATGGGTGTTCACAGCCCCCACGGCTGCCCAGGGGCCAAGCGGCGAGGGGATTTATGAGAACAGAGCCAGGAGGAAAATATTGGGTAATCGGAGAAGTGGCCTCGAGGAGCCAGTCGGGCTGTTTATCTCCCCCCAGCCTCCCCGGGGAAGGCAGCTGGACCGTGTCACCTCCGACACGGCACAAATCGCTGCCCAGCCATTCACAAGAGCCTGGATTTTCGCGGGGAGCCCTGCCCAGGTCAGGCTGGGACTCGGTTTAGGCGGGGTCCCTTATGGGAGCGGAGCACAGAGCTCCTCCATCCCTCCGTGCCCGGGCCGGGGCCGCTCAGCCCAGGAGCCCCCGCCTGCCCCGGTGTGTGCGAGGGTTGGCAGCGGCAGGGGCAGACCTGCCGTGAGCGCGGTGTGCAAGGGGCAAACACCAGTGGGTGGGACAGAAATCCACATCTCGAGGAAGGAAGGGGCGAGGAAATGGTGTTGGCAAGCTGCCTGCCCGGCATCAGCCCCGTGCAAGCTGAGCAGTTTAATTCTGAGTGGTGCTTTCTGAAAACCATCACCCAGGGACCCGGGGGTCAATCCTCCCCTGCAGGAGTAGCACAGCTGCGGGTCAGACCCTCAGGCCGTGTAAATCGGGTGGTGGATACTCGTATCTGGTGGAAAGCATGGTCACCACCTTCCCACTGCCTTACCTGGATTAGCCATTTACAGCCAGTTGCTCTTTTATGGATTCAGTGTCTGGTTTTCCAACATAATTCTTCCTTTCCCTGTCTCAGACTCTGTTGAGTCTGGCCTCTCACTCTCTGTAATTGAAATATAAGCATTGCTGTGCATCAGACAGACCTGGGATTTATTTCTTCTTTTTTTTTTTTCTTTTTTTTTCCCTAATTTCTTTCATGGTGGCCCATGGGATTATGGCTGTAACTTTAAATACCTTCCACCAACACCAGCTGAAATGAGTTTGGGGAACAGGGAGAATTAAAATATGCTTCAAAGGACTACACAGGAGGAATACAAATGGAAACAGATAGCCTGAATTTATTTTGTTATAGGCTATTTCATAGAGAATCATATCAGCTCAGGAGGGGTTAGTGCTTCTGGTAAGAGGAGAAGGAGACAGCTGCCTGCTACCCCCTCCTCCTCTCAGAGTCCTTCATGGAGAAGTTTCTGTGCTCCACAGTGGGCAAACACAGGGTCATACTTTTTTTTTCCACTCTCCCATCAAACTGTGTTGCTTAAATGCCCACCTCTGCCTGGCAAGGCATCCTTCTTTCCATTCAGTACAGGCCCATGGTCCTGAAGAAGACTAAAATCAACCAAAGTCCTCAGCTGGAATGGTTGCTCTGGTTGTGCCCACTGATGGCCTCCAGCAGAGCAAGGTGCCGACCTGCATGGGGCAAAGCAAGCACACAGCACTTGCAGCCCGTGAAAACATCCCATCTGCCCCTTCCTGGGGTGGAAAATAATTCCCAAAAAAGGCTGCAACAAGTGCTGGAAATTGAAACTGAAAAGTAAATAGCAGGTTAAAATAGCAAAGAGTGTGTTTGCCTCCACCCCTTGTTTACTGAGGACATATGTGAAAGTCAGAGAGATGCCCTTCACTCCTCGGTCGTTTATCACCTATCAACCCCAGTAACAGGTCACTGGCCCTGGCTCGGGATGGAGTCACTTCTGCATCTTCAAAAGGCACAAATCATCCCAAGACAGCCAGAAGAAATTGTACAAGCGCAGTGTTTGGGGTCAGGCCCCAGGACACCTGGGCTCAGCAGAGCTGTGGTGATTTATGTGAGGAGCTCCAGGGCACGGAGCCTCTGCTCATACCTCAGTAGGAGTGCTGATGACACCAGGAGAACTTCCCCAGGCCACTGAGGGCTGTGTCCTGAGCAATATCCATCTTCACTGCAGGACAGGAAGAAGCTGGATGGGATGGCACCCTGGGAGCCCTGGCACATAGAGGTTTGGGCATCCTTACACCTGCTCCTGCTCACCTGCCTTTGAAGCTGCAGAAACATCCCAAGGGTTCACCTTCCGTGAGTGTGCTGCTCTGTTGGCCTGGGGGATGTGGGCTCACATCCTGCTGAATCAGGAAGGTGTTGGACACAGGAATCCAAGTGAGAGATAGTGTTTGGTGCACTTAAAGCAAGAAGATGAACTGCCTCAATCAGGTGTGTTTACAACTTAGTCCCATCATCTATGCTGACCTCTTCCTTATCCACAATTATCCTCCCTGCACATAAAACCCCTTTTGTGCAAGGCTGTAAGATTAAATGGGTGTATTATGGCCTTTTGTGTATTTGGAGGGATTACCCTGCAGTCCTGGTTCTCTGAGTTTTAGCTTACAAAGGGAAAACCCAATGTCAAAATGCTCAGGACTTCAGGGTCACGGCCACCCCTCTCCTTGTTCATCTTCATTTTCCCCCTACCTTTTTATCCAATGCTAGTTCACCAAAAGAAAAAAATGGAGAATAGCATTACCAAAAGAAGCTGCAAACACAGGAATGAAAAGCTGGGTGGAGTGGCCATTCATCTTTTCTGGATGATCCTTTTTCAGTGTTAGGAAAGGTGTTTGTTTTTATCTAGAAACTGCACAGTGACTACCAGCCCCCTCCCCAGATTCAAGCCTTGAGCTCTTCCCCTGAAGCCACTGGCTGTATTTGCATGAATCATTAGAAAAGGGAAGAGTTTTGCTGTCTCCAGCAAGTTCTCCTGTGCAGGGAGACGAGTGGGAGACTCAGTCACAGGCGAGTGCTTACGTCTGTGCCACATATTTCACAGCAGAGCTGTAGGTTTGCCGACTGTCACCTCACATAGTTCCATGGTTACATCTCTTCCTAAACATAGGAAAAGCCTGGTAACTGCTGACATCAGGAGGTCCTGTTCCCAGTCAGCCCCTACCACCTCATCAGCTTTTAAACCCTGCAGATTCCCCATATTGCAAACTAGGAAAGAGGAAGGTGGGGAATGGAAGGCTCAAAGGTAAAAAAACACATAAAGATAGACATAACATGAAATTAGAATAAAAAAGGTAAGGAAAGAATCTGAAAAAAGGTGGTGGGTAGTGATGTAAATTATCATTGTTAAGAAAACGAGGGTTGGGAAGGATGGAAAAGAGCCCTCTGGTCCTGCATATGCTCTGCAGTGGTGTGAAGCATGGACATTGCTGTGAGACTTCTTGAAAACATTGATAATATGTAACTCATAGAGAAATCAGCCTTAGCAAGGGGTATTTATGAGCACAGGAACGACAACTGCATTGAGCTTACCTCGAGACATCCTGCTTGTCTGCCCGGTGTGCCTGGAGGGGTTTGTGCTGGCTCACATCCAGGGGGGCTGGATCCATGAGCTGGGTGTTGGCCTCTGGAAAGGGAGCTCTCCATGCGCCGCTGCTGCTCAAGGAGCAAGTGCTGCTGAGAGGAGCTGGCAGAGTCTGACATGTGTCTGGTCCAACTGAGCTTAGGGGTGACCCAGGGCTGCAGGGCAGTTGGTCAGGTCTCCTGCTGCCCCCACTCCATCAAAGCTGCAGCCTGGGCAGCTTCAGCAGGCACCTGAAATGCTCAGCAGCAGGGTAACCCCAGCACTTCAGCGTGGGAATGGTGGTGTTCATCTCCAGGAAACTCCTTGGATATCTGAGCACAAGGCACATTTCAGTACCTGCTGGGCTTGCTGAGCCACTCGCCAGCATTCCCAGTGTGTTTGCAGGTGCTCCAGGGAAGCCCCTTCTCATCTGCACAGCAGAATTGGAGCCTAAGCCACTTTGTCCATCCTGTAATTCCCCTCTTTAGCCACAGGCTGGGGAGAAGTGACATCAACTGCAAATTGCCTGAGTACCCAAACTTGGGTGATTCCTGCGCTGCATCTTGTCCAAGGAGGTAGGAAGGAAAACTGAAAATATTCATGCAGTTGGGCAAGTTGGAGCCAAACAGCACTGTAAGGATGTGTGTGATTAGATCAGGGCCAGTTGTTGTGTGTGAGCTCTCTCCCTGTTAGCACATCTGCCAGTTCATAAATGTCCATGGAAGCAAAAGGCTGCATCTGCCTTTAATTGGGACAGATAAACTGCAGGCAAGCCAAATTCCTAGGCATGCATGCACATGTCTGTGCAGAGCTATAGTCTCTCTTGGTGATCTCATTTAAACATAGTCAAAATGATTAAAAGATGCCCTTCCCTTTTGTTTTGAAATGTTATTTTCCCTCCAAAAATAATTGGGATGTTCCTGACAGCTGCGCAGCACACAGTGCATCTCCAAGCAGATCACAAAAAGAATTAAGTATTGGGCAGGGTTAGGACTTAAAACTAAACTAACTGGTATTCTGTCTGGAAATTCTGATTTATCAGAATTGAAACTATTTGGGGGAATAGGTATTCCCCTGAATTTAGAAAGAACCCAACGGGTTCAGCACTGCTGTGATCTAAATTTGAAATGTTATTTTCTGGATAGAAACAATGCTTGATTTGGCTTCTATTAAAAAGCTGGAGAACATTATATATTAAAAAAAAAAAAAGTTGAAATTGAAGCAAAACATCTTGAAAGTATTATAGCAGAGTCTTTTGGATTATAGTATTGTGAACATTTTAGGGATACAAAGCTTTACTTGAAGACAGATGCAGAAATATCAAGACCTTGACAATACCTCCAGCACAGGAAGAGCATTTTGCCACCAGTTCCAGGAGGCACAACCACCCCATTCTGCTTTTGGGTGATCTGAGGGGCAGAGGCTGATGGGGCATGTCTGGGAATGGCAGCTGAGTTTCCAAATCCTAGGCCAACTCCCAGTCACTGAGATAACACCGATCCCTTCCCTTCACTCCCAAGAGGCTCAGGAAACTGCTGACCCTGGGGGTGCTGCTGGCTCCCTGCTGACCAGATCACCCCTCTGGCCATGGCCCAGCCTGGCTGAATCACCCTGGGTGGCTCCAGGCTCCCATCACTCCCCCCTCCAGCTCCTCCACCTAAGCAGGAATGGGAAAATGCACCTTTAAAGCTACCCACAGTCACTTAAGTTACAGGTATCAAAGCAGTGTTTCATGGAGGGATTCATCCATTCCAAATCTGCCCTCCAGATGGCTTCCACCCATCTTCTATTTCTCTTCATTCAAACAAAAAAGGAATTTATTCTTTTTAACTAGCACTACTTTGGAGAGTTGAAACTCTGTGTATGCCAACGATGTTGTCCATATAATTGCTCATGCCATTTTCAAAAGGGGAGAGAAGATGATTTCAAGCAAGGAGGAGGTTGGCTGAGAGGACCTCCTGAGGTTTCCTCCAATCTGAATTTTCTTTATGATCCCTTGGCTGTGAAAAATGGTTTAGGCTTTATTTTCATTCTTTAGGAAAGTACAGGTTGATCCTCTCATCACTTGTAGAAAGCCTTCTCAGGGACCATATTTGTTATTTTTGTGACTTTGATGCAGAAGAGTAGATGGGCAGCTGGCAGGAGGTTTGTTTATGACTCCAGTGGTGTCTGGACTTTCTCTGGTGTTTGTGTCTCCAAAGTCTGACTCAAACCCCATTCAAGCCAGTGGAAAGAATCCCAGCAGTTTAATAGATATAAAGCTGCCTCTCTGGGAAGGATAAACTTTTAGTAACACATCCTTTCATAAATCTCTCTTCTTTCTGACATGCTGGTGACTCTCCTCGGGCAGGGTTTTTGCTGGTGGTTATTGGGGCATGCACAAACACATTTCATCCTGCTGCTACCCAGATGATGCTGCACTATCACAACAGATTTTGGCACCTGTGCTGTGCCCTCTGCACACACCAAATAAATGCTCTGCCCTCCCCTTGGGCAGTTCCTGGGCTTCTGGTCCTCCATTTGCTGCCCTCTTGCCTTTGCTATGAGATCATGGAATGGTTTGAGCCCACCTCATTTCATGGGCAGGGACACCACCTGCTAGCCCAGGTTGCTCCAAACTCAATCCAGCCATTTGGCTCTAGATATCTATATCTATATCTATATCTATATCTATATCTATATCTATATCTATATCTATATCTATATCTATATCTATATCTATATCTATATCTATATCTATACCATCTATATCTATCTATATCTTTGGCTGCCTAAATCTGTTCGTTCTAATGCTGCTGAGATCCTGTGGAGGGCACCCACGGTCTCCATGGTGTCTCCCTTTCCTAATCCAAGTCCAACAAAATATCCACTTCACTTTATTATCACTCTGAAAAATAGCTGTTCTCCCTAAGAGTAAGGACAAGGCTTACAGAGATAGTGGTACATTTCATCAGACCAAGCAAGACAGGCAAAAAAAAAGCCAAGCTTTTGCTCTGCCAGTCTTTCCTTAGGGCCTTTATTAAGAGATTTCTCCATGGTCTCCCCTGTGCAAGGACAGCTTCCCGATGGATGTGTCCGCCAGGTCTGTGATTTGTAAAGCAAAGAAATCATTTTGATTATCCAAAACTTGGTTAACAAGGACTCCCCACACAAAAATGGATGCTTGTCTTCAAAGGAATGCTTCTGGAGAGCTACTTTGTGGCCAGTCACTCAAGGATACTGATCCTCATTAGACCAGAAAAGTACATGCTTTCCCTCCAGGAAGAGTATGTAAGTGTTGGAATTTCTAACGTTGGAAATGATTGAAACTGAGCAGTTTGAAATGGTAATTTTTTCCTACAGCTGAAATTTAAAAGATGACAGTTTTCTTTCCCGTGTCCATTCTCATTATTTATCAGAACTTAGGCTGTGATTTACATCCCTAACAAGTAAAATGCATACGCCAGACTCCTTCCAGGCCACTGCATCCCATCTCTTTTGCCTGCTGCTGCTCTAGCCTTTACCAAACATCTGCACTGCCACCTTCTGCCTGTCTTACATCTCACAGCTGAATTTCCACCACGCTTTGGGGCTTTTTTGCTCATCCTGCTGAACTCAGGATGCATGTCCTAGGAAAACTTAAAATACAAAGAAGAAACAACATGTACATATGCACAATCAACAATGTAAGCTGATTTTTTTCCCCTAGCTGGTGTCTATTAATTGCACTGTGCTTACTTCCTAGCTTTAATTTGGAGGAAGGAAACTCTCCAGTGCTGTTCCCGTGGCCCAAAAATATTAAAATATATTTCCCAGAGAAGCTGTGGCTTCCCCTGGATCCTGGGAAGTGCTCCCGGCCAGGCTGGACAGGGCTTGGAGCAGCCTGGGATAGTGGGAGGTGTCCCTGCCCATGGCAGGGGGTGGAACATCTTTAAGGTCTGTTCTAAACCAAACCATCCTGTGGTTCTAGGAGAAGAAATCCAGTTGAAGTATAATCATGACTTATAAATGGGCGAAAAAAAAATCTCTTTTTTCTTTCTTTTCCAAGGAAATATTAGCTAAATGCAACGTCAGGTTGAGGGGGGAAAATGTATCTGAAAGCCAAGTGAACCCTGATGTACTCTTTAAATCCTCTCACATCAGTCATTTTAAAGAATCCTTGGTATTTTTCCTTTCCTGATTGAAGGAAGGGATACCAAAATTACCCTTTACTTAGAAAAATAAATGTTCTTAGTGAACATGTTAATCCCTGCAGCAGCCAGCCTCAGGCACTTCCAAGCAGGAGCAGATGCCCTGGCCACAGCCCTGGAAAAGGAATGGGCTCAGCACTGTCTACTGGAAAACACCAGAGTCATTATTGAATGTCTAAACCCCAACCTTTAGCAGAAAGCCAGTTCTTGCAGGCTCGGGAGACGCCATGCATGCAAGAAAAGGTTGGGAATATTTCCCCTGCATTGCAAACAGGATTTTCCCCATGCTGAGGGAACAGTGGCATCTGGCGTTCGCTGAGCTCTCCTACAGCCACTGCTTCCCAGGCGGCTGCTGGAACATTCCCAGGACATGGGCAGGGTTTGGCTCCAGGTGGCACCTCTGACGTGCAGGATGCCCAAGACGTCTCCCCAAATATCGGGGTGGGGGGACTCAAGCCCATCTGAATGGCAGCTCTGATGCCTTCAGTTATAGTTTTTATATTTTTTAGATCCTGTGCTGTTTTGGTGGGTGGTTTTAGGTTTCATATTGAGGTCTCTTCACACAGTAGTGAGACAAAACAATTCCTTCTCTAGCTTGAAACCAAGGACAACTTTCACGTCCAAGAACAAGAACAAAGGTGAAATGAGAAGAAAGAACCAGGAGGATGGAGCTTTGTAACCTGAAGCTATAATTGGACAATTGATTCTAATATGCTAATGGATCACAACTTATAAAAGTGTGAGACCTTATGATCAGTGATCCATTTTGTGACCATTTTGGGGCATCTTGGGTGTGGCCCAGCTGGACTCTTGTGCTGCCCAGGTGTGCCCATTGAGGCCTTTTAATAAATCCCTACTTTATCCTTCTGCTCTGTCTGGTCTCTGTTCCAGGTCAGCCTCCAAAAGGCAACAGCTGGAGGCCTGGGTGGTCCATCAAACCCCAAATTGCTTCTAGTGAAGAAGGGAATATCTCTGTCAGGGCAGGAATTCCAGGACCCAGCACCATCGTGCATCTCCCTGGTGTTTTCTATGGAATTTAGAAAAGGCAAATCACTCTCTGCATTTTGCTAATTGAAATACTGTTTCTTGATCTCCTATCCTGAGTGTATGTCCCCTACGGAGGGGGACAGAATGACAAACTTGAGCTTGGATCTATACGGAAACGATTTCTGCTGGTTTCCATTGCTTTTCAAGTTGCAGATTTTCTGAGGCTCTGCATCCTTCTACTTTGCAATATTTTCAAGGTACCCCATGACCAGTTTTTTCCTGAGTGCTGGGACTGACAGGCTTTTTTCTGTTCCTTTTGTTGTCGGTCCATAAACACAAGTTCTGAGCCCGGTTACTCCTCCCTTGGCGTGGAAAGGAGCGGCTCCGCTCTGACCCAACGCTCCCGCAAACTCCTGCTCCTCCTTGTGGCCGCACTCAGAAACTCAGAAACTGCTTTCCCCGCACGGGGCCTTATTTCAGCAGCTGAACTCACACAGAGATACTGGTTATTGTCCCTTTTGGGCAGTCTGCCCTATCAAGTTACAACAAAATGCATTTTGGTGACATCAGAACCGGTTTGGCAGCTGCGACAGTGAGGGGCGGCTCTGCGAAGGCACTGCTGAACGCTGACCTCTGTGGTCAAAAAAAACCAGCACAGCTATAAGGATTTATCTTCTTGCCTCTGAGGCTTCCAAACTCATCAGGTGATTTTAAATAACAGGTAGCACTGTAAGTGGCACTGTGCCAAGGGCTGATTTTTGGGTGGCATCAGGCACCTCAGATTGTGGATCTCTCTATTCCCTGACCATTTGTTCAAGTCAAACCCTGGATTTGTTGTGCACCAAAGTTTATTTTCTGTAAAAACATGGGAGGCTTTCCAAAGGGCAGCTGAACTCCTCCTAGAAAAGAATCAATCAGTGGGAAATGGGTACCTAATGCCAAATTCCACTGAAATTAAATTTGATTTCTATCATCTCCTACAAAGACTTTGGTCTTAGGGTGGCAAATGTAAGTCAACAGGCAATTTAAAGTGTGTGGAGAACAAGCTGCAGATTTGTTCTACAAATATCCCAACCCTTTTGCTATCAGCAGTCGACATAAACATTGTTACCTGAATAGGTTCACAGAGAGAATAAGAAAGGCTGGTTTTGTAATGTTTTCTTTATTAATATCAGCTTTCACTGCTGTTCTGAGTTGACAAAAATGTTTCCCAGGAAGAATGACAAAAAAACCCAGTTCATAAATATATTTATTTTTCAAACTCTGTAGGTATAAACAAATAAAACTCTGGTTTGCTACTTTGGGAGGCCCTGTGTAACCAGCATTTTCAACTGGACAATTAGCAGCATGTGTGTTTATCAGTGAAGAACTTCCACTTGTTTTTAAATTATCAAATCCAGTGTTTTAAAAATTATTGCTCATTATCAGAAAAAAACCCCAAGATAAAAAGGATGTTCATTATACCATCCGTGCTGGTAATGAGGATTTTTATATTGCCAGTATATGCAGCTTTGTGGTGGGGCTTTTTTAGGCAATTAAGACCGAAACTTTTCAAAATAGATTGAGATGCTGGGCAACCAATGTTCCAGGAGCCAAATTCTCAGCAGCTCTGAACTTGGCACCTTCCTAAACTCCACCTTCTTTTAACATATCAAGCTGAGCACCCCTGACCAAAACGTCCCTCAGCCAGCAATGGCTGGGGATGGAGCAGCAACTGTGACACTGCTCCAAGGCTTTGCTGCCTGGAATTACATCCTGTCCTGACACAGCTCCTGCCTCTTTCCCACATCCCCTGGGACCTGCCTGGAGGGCTGGGCTGAGGAAGAGGATCAGTGCACAGTGTCATGGAGTTCTAGAGGATGACAGAGTGTTTCCCCTCTCACTGCTCCTCCTGGCTGGCAGGCTCAAGAGAGGGGACAGTAGCAGGTACTAGCAAAGGTGGAAAGGTGGATTTCCTCACAGCCCTTGGCACTAGAGGCACCTGAGCCTTTGCAGGTCCTGGCAGCAATGCCTTGCATGGCAGATCCTCCCCGTGCCTATTGCATACACTATTGGCCCGTGGCGTCCCACTGGGGCTACTCATGGCCAGTTCCCACTCCCTGGTGCCTCGGGGCCAGTGTCTGCCTGCCTGTGCACTCCTGCTGGGCACAGCTCACCGGGCACGGCTCACCAGGCTCAGCTCACTGGGCACAGGGCACAGCTCACTGGGTACAGTTCACTGGGCACAGCTCACAGGGCACAGGCCTCAGCTCACTGGGCACAGCTCACGGGGCACAGCTCGCTGGATACAGCTCCCTGGACACAGCTCACTGGGCACGGCTCACTGGACACAGCTCACTGGTCACCTGGCATGGATTACAGGGCACAGCTCACTGGGCACAGCTCCCTGGGCACAGCTCACTGGTCATCTGGCATGGCTCACAGGGCACAGCTCGCCGCCTCCCTGCCCTGCTCGGGCCGCCCAGCCGCTGAGTGATCACAGGGAACAGGAAGGGCGCTCTGGTGCGGAGCCCGGGCAGAGCAGCCTGTCCTGGGGCACTGGCCGTGTCACACTGGCGAGGCCAGGCCAGGCACACTCCTCAGGGCACGGCTGTCAGGGCACTCTGCAGGGGCCTGGGGCCCTCGTCCCCCCTGTCCCCGCCGGGCCGCTTCGGATACACCGCGCTGGCCATCCTGAAGAACTCGTCCGCAGCGTCCAGGGCGATGAGCCGGTCCTGCCAAACAAGGGGCGTTGTGGTCACTGTGGGATGTCCCAGGCACATCCCTGCCCAGGGCCCTCCCTCCACAGCCGCTCTCAGGCGTTTGGTCTCATCTTTTCCCTCCTCGTGCACAGGATTCAAGAGCAACCAGTTGCCCAGGACTTGCAGAGGGGCGTGGAATTCATGGTGCTGCAACACTGGCACTCCCGAGGAAGCTGAATAGCCCAGCTCCAAGTGATGGGATCACCCCAGATGCCACCATGTATGTGGGCATCCCCTGGCTCACCTGCTCTCTTCCCCTCACGTGAGCCCCCTGCAGAGTGGGATGAGGGGGAAGGTGTGGTGAGCACTCACCACCACGAAGAGGTAGCGCTCGGAAAGCTCCCAGCTGGTCGGGAAGATGTTGGTCTCTTCTGAGAGCTTTAACAAGATGTCCCGGGCTTTGCTCATGTTCTGAGAGTCGCTGATGATGCTGAGCTTGGTCACTGACAAGAGGGAATCTGCTTCCCTCTGGAAACCTGGGAAAGAGATGTTACAGAAACGAGTCAAACACGAGAGCAGGGTCACCCCTGAGCCCTTCAGGCTCTTAGAAGATTCCTTAATCCCCCTCCACCCTGGGCAGATGCATCCCTATTTCCTAAAACAAACCAGCACTCTCTCGGGCAGGCTGTGGGACAGGTATAAATTTGCTGGTGGGGAAAATAAATCACAGAAGTAGTCACAGTGAGTTCATTGCTGGTTTTCCTGAAAAAAGGTGCGTGAACATGCACAACCCAGGGTGCTGATTCAGCTCCTCCATGTTCCTGATGCTACCAGGGCTTTCAGGGCTGGTAGGGCTCCCTAAATCAGGTAACAGGGATAAAATCTGTGGCAGTGATGAACACCAGGCTAATTGTTCTTGTAGCAGTCAGCACCCATTACAGGAAGGGTATCCAGGGAAGGAAAGGTGGAGGAGAGTGAATGCAGGGGTCTTTAAATGCAATGTCTGCCATTAACCCTTTGTTAAGCTCCAAGGGGCTGGTGGTGATGCATCTCACATGAAAACAGTGATGGGGTAAGAGTGGTGGGCTTATGCTTAAAGCAGAGGCCTAGATAACAGAAGAGAGCAGGTTTCACATCTGGTTGCTCATTTAGCTTCATTAAGACCAAATGATCCCTGGGCCTGAGCTTCCCCAGCCTCTGCAAAACATCTCTGGAGCCACTGTGGATGTGAGAGGGATGTAGGAGAGCCTTTGCAAGCCTGCAGTGAGAGGTGGAAGGATGCCAAGTGATCCCTCCCAAGCTTGGCTGCACAGGCTGTGTGAGCACCTGGGTGGAGACGAGGATTGACACCTGGTTATGGATTTTATGATGCTACTCCCACCCAAACACCAGAGTAGCAGATAGGGCAGGAGTGATACCCATCTCTGGCTCCCATTGAGGGTATCCTAGAATAGATTCATTCATCCTCCTCTCATCAGCCACCAACCACCTCCAGAGCATGATGGAAGTCACTCAGCTGATGTGCTGGCACATCCTGAGTGTCACATGCTGCGTGCCAGGCAATTGGGAAAACCCTGTCACACCCACCACCCCCATTTGGAAACAGCAGGAGGAGGGTTTCTGTGGAGCAACTCCACTTGCTGAAAGAACATTCCAAATCCACTTGGGAGCAAACAAGGTGAGCAGCTTAGCTCTCATCAGCTGCCATTGGCTAAGGAAATGAAATAGATGTATCCGTGTTCCCATCTGAAAGGAATATTCATTCCTTCCTGCTTATCTTGTTTAGAAAAACCCAGGATGAGCTCCCACTGCAAGGTTTCCACGAGGAAGCTCGAAATGGATGACTGTGTTGTTATTATGGGCTGGGAAGGTGATCATGGCTCATAAGCCTCTGACGTGTCTGCAGACACGGTGCCTCTGTCCCCTCCCCACCACACTTGAGCCCTGGGGAGCCTCAGATTCCACATGGGACACCCGAGGGCATCACTCAGCAACCTCCTTTTATTCCCTCCTCTCCAGCCTGATTTTCTGGAGCTGTTCACATCCTCAGCCACAGTGGGATCTTGCATTCAGTTCCACTGGGATTACATCCCTTTGGCCTCCAGCTTACCTAAATCCTCCAAAATGTGTTTCCACCGGCTCCTCACTTCTTTTCGTGTCTGCCGTAAAGTATAAATGTCATAGTTGAGCTTCTGCCACTCCTGCAAAGCAAAGGGATGAGAGACACTCAGCCATTGGAATGTGCTGCTTTCCAAGGAATTTCAGCTTTGGAGGAAGGGAGCCAGAGGTGCAGAGCTGGTGTACACACTGAGCTATGAGGTGGTGGGTGTGAAGGTCGATGACCAGGCTGCTGCTGCCCCTGACAGAAATTACACTGACCAAACAGAATATTTAGCTTGATGCTTGGCTCAGCATTTCTGCATCTTCTCTGTTCAAAACAGCTTCCAGTTTCCCTGAAATTACAGAATTTAGCTCAGGTCTTGCTGACAACTGCTCCTCAGTCAGACATGGAGTCCTGTTTGGCACGAATTGGAGCGGGCAGGTGTTCAAAAGTACTAGAAAACAAGAAAATCAGACTTTTTTTAAGGATCAGGGTACCCTCTTTTAAAAGAGGGGCACAGAGGTGCACAAGGATTGATGAGGGCTGAACTGGAGCCACCTGATATGATAACCCTTAGTGACTGCTGCAGTTAATGCCTCACTTCACTGCACAGCTGAAATCCTTGCACGGGACCTCCAGCTCCAGGGCTGGATAATGGGACACTGGGCAAGAGGAAAGGGTTTGGGGTTATTTGTTAAAGTCACACCAGCACATTTAAACACAACTGCACAAGTTTCATGGTGGGCTTGGCAGTGCTGGGTTAATGGCTGGACTCGATGATCTTAGATGACTTTTCCAACCGAAATGATTCTCATGATTCCATAAGCATTCATTCCTGTGGAAATGCATGTGTTCAGCAAGAAAACCAGGAGCACTTTTCCCAGCTCTTCCTAGCTGACTTTAATCAATCCACACACTGCTAAGGGTGCAGTTTTAAAAGCAGCCCAACTGCAGGGTCACAACATCACCTGATAACTTCCTTCCAGTAACCACCTTAATTAATCTCATTTCTCAGCAGGGGATTACCTAGATGGGCTTCTAAAGAATAAACAGGTGTTAATCTGTGCTGTCACCCTGAGATTTTCCTACGGGCCATGCTGGGTTCAGAGCAGACAAATGACACCCACAGAGGCCGACTGCGTATTAGAAATCCCACTGTTTTCTGGTACTTGGTCCAAGAGCTGACTTGATTCCATAAAGAGATTCCTTAGTGTTTTTTCCCTGAATGTGGCTGACATGCCACGACTGCAGAGATTTAAAGCCAAGCCTGTTTTCCTGCTGATCAGCACTAGCTGCAGGAAGCCCTGGGAGATTACACTTTGGAAAAAGCAGCCAGTAGGGTTAAGACAGTGGTGACTCCAGGTCAGGAGAGCAGGGGAACCGGCTCTGCCACAGCTGCTCGCTCCCAGAAAAGAAAATCCCCTTCCAGAGGCACATTTCCCTCTCTCCTGAAGTGGCACTTAAGAACAGCTTTGCTGTTTGCACAGGAGAGCACCTGGCTGCCAGCACAAGGCACCAGGACAGCCCTTCACCAGAGGAACGAGGCAGGGGCAAGGCTCTCCTCTCCCGTGACACCGGCACGGAGCTGGAAACTGAGCTCCTCTGGGTGGAAAAGAAAAGAGGGGAAGCTATTGTGTGAAAGCTTTGTGGGAAGTTTATTGAAAACTTGAGAGTTTGTAGAAAGAGGCTGAAAAGCTGCATGATGCCTTGGTCCCTGCTGGCAGGGGCTCCTTGGAAACGCCTCAGCACTCTCGTGACCCCCTGGCACAGGCAGAAAGGAGAGGGAGCCAGTCTGGGCATGCTGGTGGGGAATAGCTGCGGGTCCCTGCCCTCCCACGGAGATGAACAAGGCCCTTAGTGCAGACAGTCCATCCAGACAGCCACTGTGATCCCAGGCGTGCTTCAAGCTGTGGAATTAGGGAGCTGGGGCACTGAGAAAGATGCTCCTCTCCACAAAACGTGGCCTCCTGGCACCCAGCAACAGCTTTTAGGGCCGTGGGGATTTACCTCGTGGTACGAGCCAGACTCCTCGCTAAGCACAGCAAGCAGTGCTTAGCATGCAGGGAAGATGCTCCTGATTTTCTCTGGATTAACAGCAGTGTGTTTTCCCTTGTCTATTTTTGTTTTAAGGGAATCTAGGTTATGGCTCTCTTGTACATTGTAGTGTCTGAGTTGTGCTATGGATGTGAATATGGTGAATATTCAGTCCCAGGGGAGCTCTGGCAGTGTCCTGTTGCTAGAGAGTTTGGGGAGTGTGCAAAGGAATAATTTTGGTACACAAAACAATGCTTAACCCCTTCTTCTGATGGGATTTCTTTTGCCTGAGCACAGAGCTGAATGTGTTTACATTTCTGTAGAAAGCTGGGAAGAGGATGCTCCCAGCCAGGGAAAAGGAACCAGGGAAGCAGAGATTATCAGGATGACGTTGGGCTGAGCTCTCAAAGGGACTCGTGCACGGTCTCCATCACTCCCAGAAGCCACTGGATTTTCCAGACAATTAATTCCTTGCCGCAAGAGACATCCAAACTGCCATGGGCTGTCCTCTGTGTGCCTTTTATGAGGGAATGAACTCAAGAGCATCTTTCCACACCCAAAATTATTCTAGAAAGCATCTCCCTTGAGCTACACAGCAGAAGAAGAGCAAAGGAAAGCATGCCCTGCTCGTGCACAGGCAAGGGCACATCCGAGGCTTTGGGGAGGGAGAGGAGNGAAGGAGTTCCCGTCGCGCATCCCGGGAGTCAGCAGGGAGCGCTCGGCAGAGTCGGAGACATCACGGGGCTGCTGAGCCCTCCGGGCAGGCGGCTCCAAACCAAACCCCGCTGCCTCGGCCCCCTCGGGGAGCGAGAGGGAACTCTAGGGGCAGGGAGGAGGCTTCTTGCACACGGGACGGGGAAAGCACAGGGGGAGACCGAAACACCAAACGCGTGGTGTGTCCGGGACATCCCAGCCACGCACTCAAAAGCAATCCTTTAAGAAATAGGCTCTTTTGCCAAAATCTGAGTTAACCACAGGGAACCGAAGCAGGCTGCAATTCCCAGCCCTGTTTTTTGCCCTTTAAACCTACAGAGCAGGGCACAACAGATACCAGTGGGGGCTTGAGAAAACCCCGTGTTAGTCAAGAATATCCCAGAAGCAGCAGGGAAACCCCGCTGACTCCCATCTCTTCATGCTCAGCCCTTCAAATATTTACCTGGAAAGCTTCCTCAGACTCTCTAGTGTGGAACACTAAATCTGCAAATGCCAAATGACATGGAATAAGCCAGGCTGGTACATAACTCAGAGCTCTGGGAAAAAATGTGGCAGGAGAATAGGCAACACTGTCCAGCTTCTCATCGCTGATCATATGAAAGTTTCCTAATTACTAGAGAGCTTTCTTCATGTTGCCAGAATAATCCTCTACCCAATCCATTGCCTTTATTCTCTTAAAAGCAATTGAAGTCACCATTATGTTCAAGAGTTACTTTAGAAATGAGGTCAAAGGAGAGTTACCAGAGAAAGACTGCAAAACATCAGTCCAGGCAGGTACCAGGGATGCTCCTGTTCTGACTCTACTGGAAGCAGCTGAACAAATATAAACTGTAGACCAACATCTCAGAAAAAGCTTAAATTGGATTGAATTTAAGAGAGGCATGCAGATATTAAGAGGGTCAAGTCTGGGCTCCCCAACCCTGGATAAATCCCATCACCTCCCCAGTAACAGCTGGTCACCATTCTGATCTTCTCTGTAACCTGTTTAGAAAAGAATAATCCTGTAGGAGAGCAGGAGGGGAAAAAAATAGGCCTTGCCAGGTCATTAATGGACTTTTCAGGGTGATCATGCCAGTGTTGCTCTGCTAGCCAGGACCCTGGCAGGGCTGCAGGCTGAGGAATTGCCTTTGCTATGGGGTTTATGATCCCATCTTTCCCTAGGGAATAAGCCAAGAGAAAAGAGAAACACTGCATTTACAGCCAGCTGTGAGAACAGGGGATTTTCCTCAGTCACCATGTGAAATGCCACCTTTAGTTTCTGTTCCCAGAGCTGTGGCACAGCTGCCCTAGCCCTGGCTCCTTCTCCAAAGCCAGGATTAGTGCACAGCTCCCTGCCCACAGCTGGGTAACTCCACACACCCCAGTAGAGGCCAGGGAGAAACCAGGGCCACCCCAGAGTGAGGGGACTCTGTGCACCTCTCACTCATTAGCCCAGCAGCAGCCCCAGTGCAGCCCTTGCTGCTCATTTCAGCACCAGATCTCAGATTTATTTTACCCTACAAGAGGCTCAATGATGCTGCAAAGCCAGAGTCGGGAAAAAGTCCTCCCACTTTTCCCATATTTGAAACATGATCCTAGACTTCAAAAGCTCTGATGACAGCTCTGATCTTCAAAGGCTGCATCTGCTTGACCAGCCCCTTGAGCCAGCCCCTCAGCAATGGCTTTCCTGGTTTTCTCTGTGCAAGCTAAGGACACACTGAGTGTGGGCTGGAGCTGCCAAATTTTCCAGAGCAGAGCTGCCAGCAGGGACAGGAGGAAGACACAGCTCCACATGGATCAGGTGTGGGTCCTGCCCCACGGTGGGGAGTAAAGAACTGAGCCCAAGGGAGGGCACCAACATTGCCAAGATGGTGCCATACAGACAAAGAACACACAATGGAGAGCAACCTGCTCCTTGGGATCCTTCCAAAGGCCTGTGCTGGGAAGCCCCTGAAATACAGGTGGGGAATGACAAAGTACACAGGGAATGCACTGCACATCAGAATTGCTTTGTCAAATGAAGGAGCAGAAATGCAGGAAGTTCTCCCTTCAGTCAATTTTAACCACAGGAAGAAAAAGACCTATGGTTTTGTAACACTTGTGCACCACACAATGTGCACAGAGGGTGTTCCTCCATCCTCTGCCCTGCAGCATCCACAGGCTTCCCTGGGGATTTTGGGAGAAGAGCAACCCCCAAAGCAGATGATGGCTTTTGCAGCCTGGTGTTGTTCTGCAATTAGATTCTTTTTCTCTCTCTCTGAGCTGAAGTCTCGTTAGGAGGGGAGGGCACTGCAATCTGGCCTAGTTTTAAAATGCTTGCTGGAGTAAGGAGAGATTTTGGCACCAGGGCCCAGCGCAGGAATGTTGGCTTTGCTGCCCAAGCCCCTCCCTGTCCTGCCACCCAGCAAGAGCTGCAGCTGGAAACTGCTGGGCTTCCCTGTGGTACCTCAGTTTCCCAGCTAAGAGGGGACAGCAGAGCCACTGCCAATCCCAGGCTGCAAAGGGCACGGGGCCACACTCAAAGCAAGCTTTCCTCAAAACTTTCCTCACAGTGTCCTGATGTTGTGCTCCTCAGGCTTTTTATTGATGCACTGCATGAAAAAGCAGAGCATGCGATCCTACCTTTGCTACTGAGAGGAAGCCCTGTGAGTTTTGGGCTTTCTTTTTCTGCTGGCAGCCACAGGGACTGCTCAGACCTGCTAAATACCCTACAGATCCACTGAAGGCAGGAGAAAGGGCGGGATTTAGGACAGGTAGGCACACCAGGTTTAGGGACAGGAGCACTTTCCTGCTCAGGCATACTGGTGCTGTTGCCTGCCCCCTGAACAAGGGTGACACGACACTCCCCAGGGCAGCCCCCTGAATGGAGCTGTCCTTGTTTCCTCCAGCAGCTTTGGGATGGATGAAGCTCCCTGGCTTCTCTCAGACAAGCAGCTCAAGGCAGAGAGAGCAGCAGTGTGGAGGGAAGAGATCTCCAGTTAGAGCCCTAAAGGTCACATGCCACCAGGAAAATGTTTTTACAAAACCATCCATTGTAAACACCATGATTAAGTCAAACTCGCCAAAAAACAACCTCATTAAATGGGGATTCCGGCCAACTGTATACAAGGATTCCATTACCTCTTTTAGCTAATTACAGCTTGTAATTTTGATTTCTCTGTAGTTTAAGGCTCCTTGTAAAGCTGAGCTGGCTTTTGGTTTACAGAGACTATCAGAGGAGAAAGAGTTACACTCTTGCAGACTCTCTTGGATGAAGTAGGATCATGTTGAAGTTAAACATGAAGCCTCCAGGCTTTCCTGAAAACGTTCTGGAGCCATGAAAGCAATCAGAGAGGGGGAAAATGTGTCACTGTTTGCTACAGCCTGCTCCTAATCAGGCTGCTGCAATCTCCTTTGCGCTGAAGTGCCTTAGCAAAGGAAATCAGGGCTGCAGAACAGCCTTTACATAACAGCCATGATTTTTCCCTCCCCACTAAGACCTGTGCCAGTTCCCTGCTTCCCAATAATTGCTGTGCAGCCCACTGGAGAAGGATTTAACTTGACACATCCCAAGAGCGGCCGCGGGGCTGCCAGGACCTGGAAAGGCCAAACTGGGGAAACACTGAACCAAAACAGCAGCCTGGGAAGGCAGCAAATGGGGCTGGGCCCCAGGGCTCCCACACATGGCTGTGGGTTGTGGTGGTTGCAGGCATCCCTCCCAACATGCTCCCAGCTGCCATGAATGCCTGGGAAACCTCCTGGAATCTCCTGCTTCCTGATACGTGAGAAACAAATGCTTCCCATCCACTGTAAAACATCTTCCTCGTGTTCTTCCCATTCCCTGTCACTTTCTTTTCCTGTCTCTGCTATTTCTCCTCTCAGTTTGCTTCCCCGAGAAGTCCATTTGCCCCTGGCCTCCAGCTCAAGCCTACCTTGTGTCTTTTCCCACGTGCCTGCACGTAGGCAGCCCATTACTGACCCCCTGACTTCCTTGGGTTTTAAGTGTCAGCTGCTGTGTTCCCTCACTCCTCCATGGACAGCACATAACCTTAGGTTTGGGCTGACCAAAGATGTACAGGAACAGAGATTTCTGAAAGGGATTGAGAGTGAGGGGAGGAAAGATCCTGGAGGCAATTTATGCTCAGGTGGGATAATGCCCTGGGAGGGCACTGGAAGCATCCAAGTCAAGGAGATTTACACAGCAGAGGGAGATGAATCCAAGGGTACTGTGGAGGTGAGAAACACACCACACCTCAGGGCAGCTCCTTCCTGGATCAGGTGCTGGAGATACCCCCAAGCTTCCCAGGGATGAGATGGCCACAGAGACATCCACACTGGATGTAGGATAAAATCTGGAGGGTGATGGAACAGGTGGGAGGACCTGGTGCCTACATGAGCCACACTGGGGGACTTTGGAGTCCCCACAGCAGCTTGACTGAAGGAAGGACATTGACCTGCTGGTGTCAGTCCAGAGGAGCCCACCAAGGAGATCAGAGGGATGGAGCAGCTCTGCTATGAGGAGAGGCTGGGAGAATTGGGATTGTTCAGCCTGGAGAAGACTCCAAGGTGACCTAACTGCAGCCTTCCAGTGCCTGAAGGCAATTCTATAGGAAAGATGGGGCAATACTATTTACAAGAGCCTGGAGTGACAGGACAAGGGGGAATGGCTTCAAACTGACAGTGAGTAGGTTTAGGTAGGATATTAGGAAAAACATCCTCCCTGTGAGGGTGCAGAGGCCCTGCACAGGTTGCCCAGAGAAGCTGTGGCTGCCCCATCCCTGGCAGTGTCCAAGGCCAGATTGGATGGGGCTTGGAAGAACCTGGGATAGTGGAAGGTGCCCCCGCCCATGGCAGGGAGTGAGACTGGATGATCTTTAAGGTCCCTTCCATCCCCCTGTGACTCACCACGTGCTGCCCAAAGCCTGCGGGGTGACAGACACCCCCAGCCTCAAACCCCTGGTGCTGCCTCACCTCTGAGTCCTTGTCCAGCTGGTTCCTGACCACGATCATGTTGTAGAGCACGCGGTCATCGTCGGCCTCGGTGTGGGTCACATCATGGGGGGTGCTCCACAGGTTCTGCTCCTCATCCCGCGCCAGCGTGGCTCCGAAGGACGCGTAGGGGTTGTTGTTACTGCAGAGACACAGGCGGGGTCAGCAGCGGGCTGGCCCCTATCACCTTCCCAGTGCCCACTGCTGTGCCCTCCCCTCTGGCAGCCCAGTGCAGGGGGGAACAGGGGCACAGAGGCTTTTCCCTCAGCAAACATCCTGACCAGGCACAGGTGCCCCCACCCAGCAGCTCCTCCCTCAGAGCTGCACTGATGTGCTGAGCTGTGCAACAACAGACAAGGCATGGAAAGGATATTCAGCCCCATCTTATTCTGGCAATGGAAATGTCCTCAGCCTGCTAATGAACTCCAGGCTTTATTTGCTTAGCAAAGCTGAGCATCATCCTCTGGGAAGGCTGTCCCCACGGAAGTAGAGAACTTCGCTTTGCACTGGGGCAGTTCTGTGGCTTTACGTTGCTATTTTATGGCTTTACGTTGCTATTGGGACGTGCCTTTTTTAACAAGGATACTTCTGCTAAGAGAACTTTTAGCAGAGGATTTCCACAAGGTGTCTAATCAAGATGTCCAGCCACTTGAGCAGAACAATACAAGTGGAGAACTATTTTTGGCCTTACCACCCTCTGGCAATCCCTGCTCACTTCTTGTCAGAACAACCCACTGTTTATTTTGATTGCTACCCAAACCCCATTCCTTTCCCAATGAACCAATCCAGAGAAGCCTCAGGTAACACTGTGGGTGCCATGGCACCAAGCCATAAAAAGATGCTAAGAGGAGCTCCAGCACACAGATGAAATAGAAAAAACTAATTCCCGTCAGCATTCCAGCAGGAAGGTTAATTAGACTTTCAACAAACCGAAAACCTGAGCAACAGGTAATAAGGGAAAGATAATCTCTTATAATCTCTCATTAAATTAAAGACAAGCAAATAAAGGTAACTTGGAGGGTGTGGAGGGGCACAACCGTTTTTCAGTGGTGGAGCAGACACGGAGGGAGTACTCAGGAGCCAGCTGTGCCACCAGCAGGAGTTCAGTCCCACCCTGCCTTCCACAGCTTCTTCCCACTCAGACATTTACCAGTATGTTAACATATGAATTACTTAAAACACCATTATTTAGCAATAACATTGCCACACCTGAGCTTTTCTGAGCCACTCCCTCCCTCCCAGCTCGAAGGGCACTTCCCAGCACACTGCCATTTCCAAATCACAGCATGGAGCATCCTGTAAGACATGTGGCAGTGCCCAGGAGTCAGCAAATCCACGCCAATACAGAGAGCTCTGCCAACAGTTCTCCCAAGCAATATTGCAAAGGAAGAAATGGGAGGGTGAAAACAAACACGTGAACAGAGGCTTTGCAGGTTAAGGAATCTCTGTGGGACCAGAAAAGCATTTCTTTGGGATTTTATCCAGAAAATGGTGAGCACCAATGCTTCATCAACAGATTTCTGCTCCAGAGGGCTTTCACTTCACATTAAATTTTGGCATTTGGAGAGCAAATATTTAGATTATTTTCATCCTGAGTGCACCAACCCAGCCAGACCCCACCTTCATCAAGAGACAACCAAGCAGCCTGAATGCTTTGCAACAACAGCCCCCAAACCTAAAAGAGCTGAAATCTCAAGCAACTCATTCATTTTAAACTGCACTGCAGTATAAATAAAAATACAGCCAGCAAGCTATTGCAAGATCCCCCTATGAAATAAGATCCTCACGGCTCCCCTCGAGAAGGGGGCAAGCATTAGGCTGTCAGAGACAGCAATTAGGCTGCTAGATTAATTATGCTGGACCACACGTATAAGAGCAGGTGCCTTCGAATTCCCAGAATTTACAGAGGCTTTGCGTCCCAGGGCCAGCATTAATTGGATCGCCAGCATGTCACTAAAGCGAGGTGCCAGGTGAGGCACAGCCACCGTGGCCACGGGGCAGCAGGAAGGGGCCTCCCCGCACGTGTGCCCGGCTCCCGGGAGGTTAATGCCAATTTCCTGGGCTCGAGGCCCCATGCTTGGGATTAGCCGGTTATTATTTAGGTAGCTGCTTTACCAGCGCCAAATCAGGCCGTTTGAAGCCGTGAGTCCCCAGCTCTGCTGTCACCCGACACCGAGGCAGGACACGCCGGGAGCATCCCGCCCTCCTCTCCGAAACGCGTCTGTGGCAGCGGCGGCGCTGGGCGGGCACAGTCCCTGCTCCACGCCGGGGCTGGGACACTGCGGTGCCAGGACATCGGCTGGCATCCCTCCTTAGGGATGTTTCGCCACATACAAACCCTGTGTACGCACTCGCACAGCTCTTGTCCACGAGTCAGGGAGAATCTGTTCACACAACACGCTCTGTACACAATGCAGATGCGAGCGACAGCAGGAGAGCAGGATCTGCTCCCCAGAGATCAGCACAGGCAGCTCTCGCTGAAAGCCGGCTCCGGCTGTGCATCGCCATCTCCTCCCTGGCATCCCTGAATGGAGCCAGGCTGGAGGGCTGGGGGTGCTCACCTGGAAAAGGGAAGGCTCCAGGGAGAGCTCAGAGCCCCTTCCAGTGCCTAAAGAGGAGAGTGACTTTCTACTGGGGTAGACAGTGATAGGACAAGGGAGAACGGTCTTAAACTAAACGAAAGGGGATTTAGATTAGATGTTAGGAAGAAATTCTTCCCTGTGAGGGTGCTGAGGCCCTGGCACAGGTTGCCCGGAGGAGCTGTGGCTGTCTCATCCCTGGAAGTGTTCAAGGCCAGGTTGGATGGGGCTTGGAGGAACTTGGGATAGTGGAAGGTGTCCTTGTCCGTGGCAGGCTTTAAGGTACTTTCCATCCCAGTCCATTCTGGGATTCTGTGACCCTAGCCTGCAAACAGAGCTCTGCACAACCCAGAGCTGTCCGGCAGTGGGACCTGACCCCCTGGTTAGGAATGCAGGGCCCCCCCTTTGTTTTCAGTGCCTCAGCTCCTCTATCCCACCATGGAAAGACAAGCGCTGGACCTTCCCTACGAGGGCGTGCCGCGGGCAGCCTCCCTGCGGGCACCGCGCCGGCTGTCAGAAGGAGCCCAGCCCCCGTGGCAGCCCACCCGGGCGGAAAGAGAGCGGGAAGCGGCTCGATCCCGCCGGGGGAAGATCCCTGCGGATCTCTGCTCGGGCAGGGGACGGATGCCCATCTGCAGCGGCAGGCACAGCGCGGGCAGCGGGGCAGGGCACAGCGGGGCGAGGAAGGGCTCGTGGCCGGGTGGGCGCATCGCGGGGGCCGGGCCGGGTCTCACCTGAGCAGGGGCTCCTTCTCGG
>VZTB01006568.1:285156-301276 GCA_013397245.1 Thryothorus ludovicianus
CCCCTCCCCTCCCCTCCCCGGCACGGCCCCGCCCGAGCGGCGGCCGCTGCGGCAGCTCAGGGATGGGGCTGCTGCGTCCTTCTGCATCCTCCTTCAACCCCGCTCCTGCATCTTCCTCCTGCACTGTCCTGCATCATCTTCCTGCACTCCTCTGCACTCTCCTGGATGCTGAAGCGCCCTTCTGCATCCTTCCAAACCCTCCTGTCCTCTGCAGCATCTTTCCCTGCCCTTTTGTATCCTCACGCACTCTCCTCCATTCCACGGCATCCCCCTGCACACCCTTCCTGGATCCTCAGACACCCTTCCACACCCCGCTGCACTGTCACACACCCTTCTGTGCCCTCCTGCTCCCACCTCAATATCACAGCCCTCGTGCCCCCACTGGAACAGACCATCGTTGGCCATCACAGCATGGCCAGAACCCAAAAATCCCCAAAAATCCCACTTTTCCAACCCTCTGCACCACTACGCTTCCCGGCCTGTTCCCATTCGGCTTTTGGGACACAGGGCTGTGATCCTCGGAGCGGCAATGGGAAATGGGCAGGGGGGAATGGACTTGGCTGTCTCCTGGTGCAAGGGCTTTTGAAGAAGAAGAGAAGAGCCTAAAATATTGCTGCCTTCTTTTTTTCTCCCTATTTTTCTCCCTAGGAAAATGAATTCACAAACACCAGAGGTTTATGTCCAAAAAGGAGACAGAGGAGTGAGGAGTCCTGTTATGTTATTTAAATAAACGGAGAGGCCATGGGGCATTTCCCCTGGGGTCTCTCAAAATTGGGATAGGAGGATGCAGCCTCCTATCCCAATTTCCTGGCCGCATTTCCCTTTCTCTTCCCCATTGGCTGAGATACTTGAGAGGTACAGACTTCCCAACCCCTTCTAATGTATACATACTCCCCCATTTTTATTTTTCTTGGTGTCTCTGTTCTTTTTCTCTAAATGCAGAGATTTAGCACAGTCTTGAGTGAGTCTGTGTCAATCAGTGGAATTCCTATGGAGTTTATGGTTCCCCCCACTGTTTCTTTCACCTCTCCGTATCTGGCCTTACCTACCATCAGGCCCACAGCTCTTTTCTAAAGACACCTTTTCCTCCTTCCTTTCACTGTCTTACATTCCTATCATGGGACCCCAAGAAGGAAAAGCTTAAACTCTGAATTAAGACAGTCCTGCATCTTCTTTAATCACCACAAAATGGTTTGCATTTCAGAGCAGCCCATCGGGCATCAGGCAGACCCAGGGTAATTGCTCTGAGCCTGGTCTGGCCATGCACACCCCCAGGAGTTATTTAATTTTAGTACAGCAGCTTCCTGACACCACTGGATTTTTTGCTTATGCCAGCAGTTATAATAATATCAATTACTACATCCTCATGCCCAGTGTGCATGCAAGGAAAGGTGAAATGAGATCTTTTTGAGCTCACATTTCTCTCCCTCTTTTTATTCCAGAATTGTTAATTCATCAGCAGTGGATCTGGCTCCTGTGTGAGGAATGGGAGATCTCAGGTTGCTCGGCCACAGATTCTCAGGTGACTTCTAAATTTCATTTAATTCACTGGCTCCACAACCAGATTTCCCAGCTTCCTTAATTAAAAGGTGAAATTATTCAAAGGTGGGAGAAGGACTTGCTGTTATTGTTTCTGGAAGCCCCCAGTGCTGGGCTTTGCTCTCAGCCCGTGCTCCCAGCTCCGCAGGGAAGGATTTATGGCCGGATGAGCTGAGGGGCGAGGCAGGATTGCAAAGCCAAGGGCGCTCTCCTCTGCAGGCTTCCTCCTCTGCCTTTGAGCCGGCCCTGCCTGCCTTGATTTCCCCTCCAGCCTTTTGTGAGCTGGAGCACGACAATCACCAGCCACCGCCGCTGTGATTGCAAGGATCCGGGAATTGCACGGCCACGGATGTACTTCCCCAAAATAGTCACTGCTGCAGGAATTCCCTTCTCCCTCCCCTCTCCAGCTGATCATCTAGGTCTCATGTTCATCTGGGCTTTATTTGACACAAACACTGATTTTTCCTGGGTCGCAAACACCAAGGAGCAGGCAGGGATAGCCCTGATGGCAGCTGACATATTGAGGCGCAGCTCTAACACATCAACAGAGGCATCCCTGATTTGTGGATAACTCCCTTCCCTACAAGGAACCTTATCCATATCCCACTGCTTTTAAGACAAGAGAATTATGTTCTTCATTAATTTAAAGTCTGAGCCTTCTAGGTTTAAAAAGATCCTTGAAGAAATATCAATTATTTTTCAATCCCTTTATTCCTTATTGTGATAATAAATCTCATTCCTTTTCCACCGGGGAAAGTCTTCCAAGAGCCAAAGCCTTTCTGGGATCTTAAAATCAAATCGAGTTTTCCACAAGGTAGGAGAAATATCACTGACTTCTTCAGAGGATCCAGGGGATGGGGAGGTAGACCCCAGCCCTGTGGGTATCCTCCCTCTTGTGTGATCCAGCAAAAAGCTTCCAAGTCAGTTAAAACTGAAATGAAATTTAAAACAATTAAATTTGTAAATTAAATGCAGTAGGGTAATGGTGCCATTTGCCTTTTCTTCCTTTAGCTCCAAGCAATCCATCCACAGGTAAACCTGTTGGTAAAAAATACCAATTACACAGGAGGATTAACAGGAGTATCCTTTGGCCTTTTTGTCCTCTAAAACAGACTGATTCCTTTTTTTCAGTTTTAATAAATTTCAGAGTGAGATGCATTCCCAATGAAAGTCTATTAATCCAGGACCCTGCTATATAATTAAAATCCACAGGGTCTGAAGTTTTGGGGAACAAGTTAGGAATACCCCAGGGTACTTTGTCATTCCTTAAAGCCTTTGGATTTATTAAGTAGGCAGGCAAGGACGATGGACAGGGCCTGATTCTCTGGGCCTGATGTTTAAACCCACATTTGGCCTAAGGCTCAGCAACCCAAATCTTGAGGAGGCCAATTTATTTCTGCGTGGTGTGGGGCCATCAGACAGTAGCTGTCCCTCTGGGAGCACAATAGAGATGGAGGAAGGAGACAAAGGCAGCAGAATCCAAAGGCTGGGAGAGCTTAGGAAAGGCCTGGTGCCTGGCTGGTGTTTTGTTTTCCTGCAGGTGTTTGATGTCAGCTGTAGCCCCAGTCAAACATCACCTGTGCAGTGGCCTCGACAGCAGCCCAGGAACCACGGAGTTCGGTACAGGGCAGGTGGCTCAGGCCTGGGACATCATCCCCTCCTGTCTGCAGTGGCGCTCTCAGCAAAATACAGGCAAAAATGGGGATGTCCAAATCCCACGGAGCCAGGTTATGAAAACACAGGGGTCTTTGCTGATTATGTGTTTTTTTCTCTTGGTGCAGGTACTCTGCACAATTAAACAGCAGGTGAGGTGGCCCAAATGAGATATTCGGGACACAAGCCCAGGAATGTCAACCCATGCTTTGATTTAACAAACTGCTTCAAGCTGGCCGCTGTCTTAAGTCCTTGAGTAAGTTCACTGATTTCTCTTAAAATTAGGAGTGGCTTAAAGGCTGTGCAAATTAGCATGGATCCATGACTGCTGTGCAAAGTACAAACTGAAGGGACTGTGCTTCCAGCAAACCACGGCTCTGTTGGCCTCAGCTGCACGGAATTAACATCACTCTCCTGAGGAGGGGGTAAAATCCTACCCTGAATCAGGGCAAACTGCCTAGTTCCAAAATACTAACATTGTAAGCTCTTAAAGTGCTGTTGTTGGGGGCTCTTGCTGCATTTTCTCTTTCTGCTGGACACCCAGGAGGAGACTTCAGTGCGGATATAGCTCGATAGGTATGGCTTTGGCTGCTTGCAGCATTTGAATCCTGTTCTGCTGCCTTGCAGCATCTTCTGGGCTCTGCATCTCGTTCCTGAGATATGCAGGCTGCTCGAGCATTCCCGGGATCCACGGGCATTTTGAAAGCTGTAACTATGTAATTAGGAACCACAGAGCTGTGTAAAGGCTAAGGCTCGGCTCTGCGGCTCCAGGATCTCGGTGGGATTGAGCCTCTAGAAGCCACCTCCTGGATTTTACCCCCCGATACCGCCTCGGCTGGGCAGGGACGGCGGGCGGGCGGTACCGGGGGCGGCACCGGCCATCCCTCGCCTTCCCCCGCCTTCCCCTTCGTGCCAGCCCCGCAGCCCCGGACTGGGAGGTGCTGGGAGCGGCGCCTGCAGGCGGTAAGGAGCGGGGGGAAAGCCCTTCTGAGCGCATGGGAAGCGGCGGCAGGATCCCTCCGGAATGCGCTTTGGCGGCGCTGCTGTTCCTGCTGGGAGCTCCAGCCCTGAGCTGGTTGAGCATCTCTTCCTGCGTGAAGGCAGAATAACCCGTGATCTCCTGGTGGATTTGTGCATCGCTCGATAAACTCGCTGCGGGCACACGAGCGGGTGTCGTTCCCCGGGAAAGGGGGCACAGAGCCCTCCTAGCAGAGCCTGGGGTCGGTGCCGAGCGCCGGGAGCTGCGGCTGCTCGGGCACTCGCACGAACAGGATACGGCCGGGAGCCTTCCGGGGCGGCGCGATGGGCCCGGGCTGCGGGAGCGGCGCCGTGCCCGGGGCGCTTCCCTGCCCTGCCGAGGGTCCCTGCACGCAGAGTGGTGGGTTCAGTGGGATAACAGGCTCTGAGTGGCTTCCGGACGAGAAGGGCCAGAAAACAGCCAGTGGTTCAGACAGCGCAAGGTGGAGTCCTGACTGTGTTGTTAATAGTAGAAAATGGATTTCCTTTAAAAGAAGGCAAAAAAAAAATCCAACCGACAAAAACCCCCCATGTTTTAGTTGTAGTTTTTCTGCTTCACTTCTCAGTGAATTATTTGAGAAAAGAGCCGGGTGGGTGGAGGACGCAAAGGAGATAAACACTCCTTATGGAGTGTGTAAAAACCTGGAAAGCTTTCCGTGTCGGACGCCGCTGGTTCGCTGGTTTGCTCCTGTGGTTAACTTCGGGCTGTGGGAGGGATTCTTGGAGAGCAGGTTCACGCTCCCTTGTTGGAGCCTCACGGGCAAAGTCCTCCCCGTGGCCCCGCCGGGAACTGAAGGCTCCAGTGCCTGCGGTGCCAGGCTAAGGGAGGCGGCAGGAGTTTGGTCCTGTGTGACATCCCCGGCTCGCTGCCTCCTCCCAGGTGCCAACTCAGCCAAGAATGGCCACCCAGACGTCCGAGGGCAGATGGAATGCGGCCGTCTACCAGAAATATAGGTTTGCACCGGGCAAAGAGCTGCAGCAGACCATCCTCTCCTACCTGCGGGAAAAGGTAAGCAGGGTACGGCCAGGCTGGAGGAAAAATCCAAGGAGTATTTAATTGTGGGTGTCAGTGTTTGCCTTGCTGGGAGTGTCACCTTGGTTGGTGCCTCAGGGAGAGATAAAGCAGCAAGGCTCAAGGCCAAGATGGAGTCACAGAAGAGGCTTTCCACAGGTTCTGCCATGCCAAGGCTGTTCCTGAGTGGGTGCTGGGGGAAGGAATGGGGTAAAAGCACAGGAATTGGGTGGCTGCCCACTGAGACACATCCACTCCTCCCTGCAGAAGGCAATCCCTGCGGAGCTGGCGGTGGACGTTGGCTGTGGGTCTGGACAAGGCACCCACTTCCTTGGGGAGCACTTCAAGAAGGTGGTGGGGACAGACATCAGCGAAGCGCAGATCCAGGAGGCCAAGGACACCCCCTGCATGCCTAGCATCTCCTACCTGTGAGTATCAGGACAGCACGCTGGGCCACAGGCAGAATGCAGGTCCTCACGTGGAGGTGGTAGCTTGTGAGCATGACTGTTCTAAGAGTCAGCTGGCCCCAAAGATTCCGTGTGACGGCATTATCCTCGACTTCCAGGAGCCGTGGTCCAGCATCCCAAACCATCAAAAAACCCCCGCTGACCTGATGTCCTGCTCCGTAACTCCCATGTGACACACGGCTATTTCCCTTGCCCCTTGCAGCGTGTGCCCTGCAGAGGAGCTGCCGTTCCAGGACGGCTCCGTGGACGTGCTGACCTCGTTCACGGCCGCGCACTGGTTCGACATCGAGAGGTTCATGGGGGAGGCCCAGCGGGTGCTGAGGCCGGGCGGCTGCGTGGCCATCAGCACCTACACCGTGGACATGAGCGTGCGCTACGGACACTGCTCCCAGGAGCTCACCAAGGTCTTCAGGGAGGTGAGCTGGGACAGCCCCAGGGCTGTGTTGGGATGCAGAGAGGAAGGAACGGGATTGAGGGGGTACAAGAGGAATCCTAATGCAGCGTGGGGCAGAGGGATAGGTGAATGCAAGGGTAAGGCTCAGGCAGGATTTAGAGGCTTCCACATAGGGCTGGCTGGATCGTGAGGAAAGGGACATGAGGATTGATAGGGCAGGCTCTGGTGGGGGTGAGAAGGTTGCCAGGACAGATCTGGGAGCTGGTATTGTCCAGGAGACTCTTCCTGCTGCCCTGATCACAGTGAAAAGAATAGGAAGTAGAAACTGTTGGGAAGAAGTCCTTTTTTTAGGAATCTTTCTGGACAAAGATGATTTAATAATTGGATAAAAGGAGACTTTCTACTGTAAGAACTGTGTAGGGAGGACAGGAGCCTTATATCTATAATAGGATCTTTGAGTTAAGAAATCATTAAGTAAGATTTTGGTGTATTTTAATGCAACAAGTCTTTAAAACCAAAGGACATATATGGATGTATCAGATGCAGGCCCAGACCTGAGTTAAGTGGCATCTGAGAACTTCAAGTGGTTTTGTGTTTGTTTTTAATACACTGTCTTTACAGTGCTGGGACAAGATTTTAAAATACTCACATAGTAGAATAAAATATGTCTTGGATGACTACAAAGCGATCTTTGAAGCCTTGCCATTCCCAGACAAGAAGAGGTGAGCAGAACCACCCTTGATGATGTCAGATATTTTATCTACCACCATGTCAACCTGTTGTCTGTGTTCCCCTGCCTTTGAGGTTTAACTTGCCAAAGCTCCTTTCTCACCCACATCTCTCCTAGAGTCACTGATATCTATGACCCAATTCCCATGACTGTTGAGGGTGTGGTGGGTTACATGGAGTCTGCCTCTTCATATCAAACCTTTAAGAAGAATGACCCTAAAGCTGCAACGTCCCTCCTCCAAGAGACTGAAAAGAGGTGAGAAAACTGCTTGGGAAAACAAGCAGGATGTGGAGGACCTATCCTATACAGTGCATGCAGAGAGAGGTTGTGCAAAGGTGCAAGTAGGTGTGCAGGGATGTGCTCCTTCCTTTCCCCCAAGGGTGGATACTTGTCAGGGGTTAAACAGCAGATCCTTGAATTTTAAGCCTGTGTAGCAGTAGGATGTGCTTGGACCAATGTATCCATGAAACCTCCAACATGAGACTATCCTGAGTTTCTTTACCTTGCTTTTAATTGGCAAAGGGCATGAAAAATATTGGTGGTTGCATTTTCAGTCCCAACAAGGGCCTGCTGGGAAGGAGTGCCTGCTCATTTATTCACTGACCAGAACAACCCTTGTGCAGCAGCTGGAAGCATTTGCCACCCCACCTCTGCTGTGGGTAGAAGAGATCTGTCTCTGGTTGTGGGTGTTGCCCCACAAGGTGGGAGCTGTCTGGGCAGGGTGATACCCTTCCTCTGCCTGTCCTTTCAGGATGCTGGAGACAATGGGAGTTTCCTCTCGTGAGACCCCAGTGGAGTTCTTGGTGAGGCACGTCTGTGTGCTGGGGTGCAAGGCACACTGAGAGAGCAAACCCTTCTCCTGATCTGATGCTACAGTAGAAGGTGAATTGTCTCCTAAAACCCTGCTTGTAACCGCTCTTACTCCTTGGGAATATTGGTGCTGATTTTGCTGATTGAAATCTCCTGTGGAAAGCAGATGGGGTTTTATGCCCCCCAGGTTCCTGTCCACCTTGGCCCTACACTCTGCCCAGTGCTGCTCCTTTGGCACTGGAAGTGTCCCATTGTGGACTGCTGGTTTAATAATAAGGGGGGAAGAGAATCACAGGAACAGCTCGTTTCTTACACAATTAATAAAAATTAAAAATCAAGCTGTGAAAATGTTGCCTGTGGTTCCTATTTTACAAAGAGGCTATGGAGTACCCACTGGTGTGGGAATAACTGTGCTACATTGACACTGAATGTCCTGATGCCCTCAGTGCCCCTCTGCTCCATGGGGAAGGTGGGTTTCAGGTAGGAAGGGCCATTGACCCCTCTCCCTGCCCTGGCTAAGCGAGGAGCTGTGCACTATCTTTGAAGGCTGCCCTAGAAAGAGGCTGTTCTCACCCACAATGTGCCCCCATCCCTGGTGCCTTGCTGGCTGGTGCAGGTATCAGCACCTTACCTGCCCAGGAGTGCCTTGGCCCCAGTGAGGTCACTCTGAACAGCTCAGGAGCCTTTATGGGGTCACTGCTGAAGGAGAGCAGCTTTGAGCTCCTATCACCCACCCACTGCAAGGAGAAGATAAGAGGCTGCATTTTTGGGGAGGGGCAAGGTGAGACATGAGGGCTCAAAGCTGGGCATACCCTGGCACAGTTCACCTCCTGTTTGCCTTCTGGATATTTCAAGTCCAGACTCACCCTATGCAGGGATCTTTCCCTTTCCTGTAATTCCTGTCCTCGGCAAGAAAGCTTCCCTGATACCGTGGGAAAGGCTGTGCCCTCACTCTGCTCTATGTCAGTGCATTATTAAGAAAGGTGAAGTGGCACCTCTGCTCCAGAGAACGTATCTGGAGGGGGCTGGAGGTACTTCTGCTGAGGTCCTGGGCTCTCAAGGTCCTGACTGAGCTCCCCTCAGCGTGCCCAGGGTGGGGAGCAAAGGGTTTGCCCCCATTTGGTCCCCCAGGAGGGTGATGGGGTCTCGGGAGCACAGCTATGGTGTGGGAAGTCCATCACGGATGGGAGGCTGGTCTGTGTGTCCACAGCCAGATGCTGGAGCAGCAATACTGGATCAGGCCTCGCTGTCGCTTGCTGAGGGACTGCTCCACGTGCAGGCTGGGCTTGGGCCAGCAGCAGCTCTCAGGGTTGCCCCTGCTGGGTGAGCATGAGGGGTCTCTCCTGCCCGGGATGGCCCTGGGTGGCACCACTGCTGCGATGCCGATGGCCTGTCTGGCTGCCTGGGCCAGGGAAGCCCCAGCTCTGCTCCAGAGCTTGTCCCTGTGAGCTGCATCCCTGCAGACATTTCAGGGCAGGGAGGGGTCCCCCAGGAGGCCACATCCCGTGTCCCTACAGGGCTGGCAAAAAGGTTCTGGGGAAAAAGTGTTTGGGTTTTTTCCTCACTTTTAATTTAAAACTAGTTTAAGTCTGCTCACTAATGACGTCTGTAATTGAATTTAAAAGCCCTCCCCTCCCTGCAGCGGGTGCCCGGCCATGACTAACAGCAGGGATTGCATCACCACCGTGCACAGCGGTGCAGCAGAGGGGCACCAGCCACTGCAGTGCCTGCTGCAGCTCACGCATACTGGGAGGTGCTGAAGGGTTCTGTGACATGGAGTGGGGCTGAGGGCACTTTGGTGGCACTGACACCCTGGGCTGGCTGATGACCAGAGCCCTCCTGATGCCCCCTGTCCTGGCACCATTGGGCTATGGGCAGGGCTCCCCCACATGTCACCCGGGGATTTATTTTTAAACCTGGCTTTTCTGGGGCATGCTTTCTGTTCTTTGTCTTCTCTACCCAGACTAGGTTTAGCAGGAGTCACTTCCTCCCAGACTAGCCCACTGGGGTCAGGAGCCATCTGGGCTCATCCTTACCCACTCCAGTGCCCTGGCTTATGGTAAACACCTTTCCCATGCTCATGCCATGCAGGAACCCATGAGTCACCATGAAGCAATTGCCTCACCTGGTGATGATGCCAGCCCTGTCCACAGTCAGGTTTCACTTTTGTTCTGGCACCTGGAAATCCCACACCTGTGATTTCTTGCTCCAAGAAAGCTTGACTGTTCCATCCTCCAGGCTGGGTGAACTCAAGAAAGAGGCTTCATCATCACCACGTGTGCTGCTCTCCTGGCACAGCACCATCGGCAGCTGGGACTGGAACCATTGTGGTAGGTCCCCAGTGCCCTGTAGACCTTCTTGTGCACAGTGTGATGTCCCCATGACATGCCAAAAAGCCAGACCATGCTGGCTTTGGGGAACTCTCCACTGCCAGGGCAGGAGCAGGCACTGGCACGGTTTGGAGGAGCTGTGATGAACACAGCCTTGCTTTGCTGCTGGGCAAGACACACACCAAAGCCCAGGATGACAACATCCCATCCCATTAGGAAAAAGCCCTCACTGCTGCTCAGCCAGGCCCCTGGGGGCTCAGCTGTGGCTTGAGGTGGCACAAATGTCTGAGTAAGGCGCCCAGAAGAGATCCTCATCCCTCCATCCCAGCTGCCATGAGTGCCGGGGGCTGTGCTCGTGACCCAACTTCACCCCGCAGCTTTAGATTTTCTGTGGTGCCTCTGAATTTCCTTTTGCATGTGTGAAGAGATGAGATTTCGCTTTACTTCTCCAAACAGAAATGACACCTGGAAGAGAAAAGCCACAGTGATGGGAAACAGGAGTCAAAGCTGTCCCACGAGGATGTGAGGCTGCTCTGTGACCCGTTGGGTGACCCAAAAGTGTCTCGGCAGGGATCGGCGGCGTGGGACTGTGGCTGGTGGTGGATCACCCCTCTCTCAGTGGGTTCCACATTTATTTTTCATTTGTTGGGATTTTCTGCTAGGGTGCCCTCTATTCCAGCTGAGCTGCGCCTGTTTGGATGACAGAAGTGAACTTGTTTATGCAGTTTTGGACTTGTATTTCACAGCTATATTGATCATGAACTTTGTTGTGTTGAATAAAAATTAATCTCCTGTGGGTTTCTTTAATGGGAGAGAAAGCAAAGACAGAGCCATTGTCCTGTTCACCAAAAGGGCTGACAAGATACCTCAGCCCACACCAGGCTTTTAATTACTGACCTCCCCTAACCTGCTGCTGTGAGGGAGGCTGGCACGGGAGCCTGGTCCAGTGGGCACATCCACAACTGGAAAACCTGTGTCCACCACACTTTGGGGCTTTAGCACCACGTTTTGCTGTCCTGGCTCTTCTCCAAGCTGTGTCTGTATCCAGGGTGGACAAAGTGGAACAAGCCACCGTCCAATCCATGCTGCCCCCTCCCATTCTTCATCTCCACTGTGGTTTTCCAGGAAAGATCCCTCTGGGATTCTGCTGGAGCAGGGGAAGGGCTCAAGAAGGGCTGGATGGACCCTGTGAGTCAGCAGCTGGTCCTGCTCAACCTCTTCATCAACGATCTGGAAAGTGAGGCCCAGGGGACCCACGCTGTACCAAGTTCAGTGGTGACACCAAACTGGGAGAAGAGGATGACCCAGCAGGGGTTGTGCTGCTGTCCACAGGGACCTCAGCCGATTTCTCCACCAAGCTGGAGAAATCGGCTGATGGGAACCTCTGAAGCTCAACAAAGGGAAGGGCAAAGTCCTGCACCTGGGGAGGAACAGCTCCCTGCACCTGGAGGGGCTGCCTGGAGAGAAACAAGTGGGGCAGAAAAGGATCTGGTGGGCACCAGGTTGAGCATGAGCCAGGAAAGTGTCCTGGTGGGAAAAAAGTTGAATGGTATCCAGGACTGCACTGGGAGGAGTGTTTCCAGAAGGCTGAGGAAGGTGATTTCTCTCCTCTTCTCAGTACTGGTGAGGCCACCCCTGAAGTGCTGGGGCCAGTTTTGGGCTCCTCAGTGGGAGAGAGATAGGGAAGGGACTGGAGGGTGTCCAATTACGACCATGAAGGTGATGGACAGGAAGATCTCTCCTATGAGGAAAGGCTGAGAGAGGAGGCTCAGGGGCTCACAGTGGTGTGACAGCACAGCACAAGCTGAACCAGGGAAAGTCCATCTGAACACAAGAAAAACAGAGAGGCTGCCAAGTGTCCACTCCATCCTTGGAGATGCTCAAAGATGGTCAGTGTCCTGGGCAGCCCATGCCAGCTGATCCTGCCAGAGCAAGGGTTGTACTGGACGATGTTGAGAGGTCCCAACCCACCTCCATGACCACATCCATGCCACTCTGCTCTTCCACAGGTATACATTTACACATGCTTCCACAAGAACTTTTCTACTTTTCTTGGACTCTTTGAAACCAGCACTTTAAAATTGCGTCGTCCTGGAGTGTTCTGTGGCCACTGTGCAAGGCCCATCAAAGTGCATTTATGCCTTTTACTTTCTTACTGTCTTTGTTTCTTAGAGCCAGGTATTGCCCTAATTTTTTATATTTAATGCTTGATGAATGCATGAGACTAAAAGCACAGCAGTGACCACAGGAGGTTCCCTTGAGGGAGGGACAGTTTGCTGAGAGGTACCATTCCAGCTGTCAGCAGAGGAATGTGAATCTGTGTCGAACAGGGAGGAAACCCCAGCCAGCTCCAGGGGCTTGTAGGGTGGCAGCCCTGCTCACCTTCATCTCCCTCCAAACTCTGTGTCCCACCTGGAAAACTTCAGGTGGAAGTGCTTCTGCTTTCACCTTTTTCCCTGCTTTGGTGGTGAGCCTGGTCCCTCAGGATAACACAGTCATAAAAGCTCATGCCTGCAGCCTGGACTGTGCACTCCTGGCTGCTGCTTATGCCCCCTCCTTGCCACAGTCTTTCCCACAGGGAAACTGAGGCCTGAACTCCTGCTGCCACTCAGGAGGCACCAAAACTCTCCTGTCCCCAGTGAACCTGTTGTCCCCAGGAGTCTGCTGCAGCTTTCAGCACAGGGTGGGGCTGGGTCATGCTGGACCCCCCACTTGCCGGCCACAGCCTGGCAGCAGCGTCCCCCCCCAGCCCTGCATTCCCCAGCATCCCGGGCTGAGGTGGAGCAGGCAGCAGGGCTGGAGGCAGCAGGGCAGGTAACGGAGGGGAGAGTCCCTGCACCACTTTCATTTTCTTGTTTCCACCTCTACCAGCCCTGGGTTTTCCTACGAATATGAAAGTACCAGGCAGGGATAAAAGCTGGAGATGGAGCAGCAAGGCAGCCACAGCAAGCAAGGCAAAGCAGATCCTTGGGACAGCCACCAGCTCAGCAGCTCCACATCAGAACAAGCTACCTGTGGCACCTGTCTGGCACCTCCGCATCCAAAATTTAGAGAATCCTGCCCAGAGTCCTCCGGCTCATCCTCTCTGGCATCTTGCACCGCAGCCTCCTCACTCCATCGTAATCCATCGCTGTCAAACTTTCTTTCCCAAAATGTTGTGCCTCAGCCTCACCCCACTGCTTGTGCTAGTGCTGGGGGTCAGCCTGGGGGCTGCCTTTCCCCATGACACCCTGAGGAAGGGCTGCAGGCTGTCCAAGTACCAGAACATTGCACATGAGGAGCAGAAGGCTGTGGACAAGATGAGACAAGAGTTTGTGAGTACCACTGGCAGCAGGGGGCTGTGGGCTGGCAGGGGGCAAGGCAGAGGGCATGCTGAGTTCAAGACCTGAATGACAAGGTGCATGTTTTCTGCAGAAGTTTGGGGATGAGGAAGATGTTTTCCAAGGATGTTTGGGGACATGAAAGATGCTGGGCCAAATTTTGTCCTGGTTTCAAACCCCTCAAGGTTGGCTGGAGTTGTACAACATTGTCAGAAGTCACGATGAAAGTTTTCAAGTCTCTCTCTTGGTTTATGTCTGCAGGTGAACAACCATAAATGCAACACCAGGCTCTTCCACCGGAAATGGAATGCAGTAGACCTGCCGGTAAGAGTGAGGTGATGCTCTAAAAAGGTGGCACACCTGTCCCGTCAGCCGGTTCCACCTCCACCCGCACCGCCGGGCAGGTCTTCGAGACCCCCATCCTCCAGCCCTGGCGCTTCGGATCCCTAACCAAGACCCTCTCACCCACAGATGTCCGACCGAGTGGTGCTGGTGGCAGCCGAGCTGAACCTCACCACTGCCATGCTGGAGCTCCCCGCTGTGCCCAGCTTCGCCGAGGTGCGCCGGCGGCCCCTGGACTTCTTCACCCAGGCCCGGGAGGATGTGCGGGGCTGCGTGAGTGCCTCCCCCTGCCCCCTGCCCCAAACCAGCTCCGCGGCCGCGCTGCGGGGCTGCTCCTTACCCAGCCGCTCTCCTCGCAGGTGGATCCTTCGCACCAGCCCTCGGGCAGGCTGAGGCACTGGCTGCACAAGCTGCAGACGGCCCTGCGAACAGTAAGTCGGGCCAGCGGGGGGACGGGACGGGTTTTGGGGTGTCAACGCCCGCGGGGCTGCGCGGGGCTCGCTGAGCCCCCAGCTCCGGGCTGAGCCGCCGCATGTCCCCGCCGCAGGAGAGCCCCGAGAGCACGGCGTGCCTGAGGGCCACCACCATCCTGCACGTCCTGCAAGTGCTCGACAACCTGCGCTGCGCTGCCCTCCTGCACAAGTGCTGAAGCGCCGTCCGGCCCTAGCCCACGGCACCGCCCCCGGGACGCCGCGGGCACCGGGAAGGAACCGCTGCGCTGCGCTGTTACTGCCTGTTTAACTTATTTAACCCTTTTTATCACTTATGCGAGCGGAGGAAACAATTGTTTAATTTTTTTTTTTTCACGGTCTTTTAAATTATTGGCTCGGGATAAGGCAAACTAATGCCTTTCCTGAAATAACGTGAATATGAGTGTTTATGCGGTACCTTTGTTTTGCCGGTTCTCAAAACGTTTTTGAGGAAATCTATTTTTGTACCTGGCTATTTATTAAAGACTGTATTCTGCATACTTGCCTGTGTAGATTCTTTTCTTATGTGCTATTTAACATGAAACTAAAGTAGTTAAATAAACTACCATAAGCAGATAAGATGCCAGGACGTGTTTTTACTGTGCTTTTCTGCAATACCCCAGCAGAGGTATTGCCGGCACATCCTTGCAAGGACGTTGGCCCAAAGGAACCTCGTCGCGTTTAACCTGGGGACGGCTAGAGGGAAAAAAGTCTGGATGTTGGGTTATTTTGGAGAGCTTGAATAGATTCTGTCGCTTGGCCGTGCCCCAGGCCACCTAATGCCAGGAGCGGCACCCGAGGCAAAGAAAACCCATCCAGAGGGAAACGCCCTTGGGCAGGGAAAGCCCCGAAGGCGTGTCTGGAATTCCTCAAGGAATCTGGGGTTTGGGCGGCACAGCTCGTTCTCCCAAAGAGCCGGGCGGCAGGAAGACTTTGCTCTGTGACCTGGGGCTCCCAGGAAGAAGATGCCATCAACACTTCCTTTTGGGACCCCACCTCCTGGCCCTACTCCCGGTTTCCGCCCTCGCTTTTGAAGGATTACAAGAAATCCCTCTCCCGGACCTACCTTCGGCCAGCTTCTGTGGGAAGGAGGATGCTTTTAGGACATCCCTGTCCGAAGCTGCTGTGCTGTGTTCTCCCAACAATGCATGGATCTGGAGAGAAAAGCCTAAGGAGGGAAGAAAGGGCTCTGAGCAGCAGTTCTGTGCTGGTGTGAGTAGATTTCAGTAAGCTCAGTGTCAGTTTCTTTTTTGGGGAAGGAGTAGTGTGCACGTTCAGTATTTTAGTAGGTGTCTGCCAGACTTCCCTTGTGTCAGCTCTGCAGCTTGGCCTTGGCACACCACCTAACCTGGGTACCCGCTGCTTCACTGGCTAAGTTTTGGTTCCCTTATTTAGTGGAAGCTACCAAATGGAAGAACTTAAGTTTATGCACCTGTTTTACAGATGGGAGGGCTGATTTTACAGAACTCTGAAAATTTCTGAAGTTTTCAGGCAGTCCAGTTATGATACCCAAGTACTCACTCTCCATTACTAAATGTACTCCTACAATAATTTTTTACACAGACTCCATCTGATGGCTTTGTGCTTCTGTATGATTGGTATTTCATTGGATTGACTATTGCATTTTGTTATTATTGACATATTGGCTATTCCATCTGATTCACTAGTCTTCCACTCATTTGCTGCTGGGATGTACAAATAGTTGATTAATTCAAGCAGGTACCAAAGCAAACGCTGCAGCCTGGTTAAGCTCTGCTCCTGAAATCACCCTGACAATTGTTGGTTTTTCTTCCTCTTGGTGTGTTGCTATTTGCCACAGACTCAGCGTAATTTATATTATCACCCTTTCCAGAGCAGTGTGAAGGGACAGTAAAAGAATGGAATTTATTGGAAATGGCTTGCCACGAAGGTGGTGGGCTTACCATCCCTGGAGGTGTTTAAGGAATGACTGGTCTGTGTTGAGATGTTAATTTTGAAGAATTGAGAATTTTAGAAAGTTAAAATTACAGTTAGAATATATGCTGTGTTAGCTAAAA
>VZTB01006568.1:301354-380446 GCA_013397245.1 Thryothorus ludovicianus
GCTTGTCAATTTTATGGACAATAGCCAACTTTCCCATGATAGGAAACAGATTGAACACAGGAAACTGCAAATTCTACCAAGGATTTGTTTGTCACGAACACCCTGAAAAGGTCAGAGTGAAGAAGGCTTAGTTTACTTCATCATTTTAATTGATTCCTCATAAAAAAGACCCCTGACTCATTTCAGGAAACAAACCACGGATGCTTAACAGCCTCCTTGCCAATTAGCATACGAAGCGGAGAAGGGGAAATGACAGGGGTATGAATATGCATTTGTATTTTGTATATTTAACATTTTTGTACATAAAAGCTTTGTAATCAGCTATGAAAGATCGCAGTGTGCATTAGGGAGATATCCTACGCACTGCCCAAGCCGTAATAAACATACACTTTCTAACTCCAAACTGTTAGAGAGTCTTTGTCCATTAATAGATGGACATTGATATTAGATCAATGTTAACATTTCTTTAATTCAGTGTGATGTGGTGAAGATCCGTCAAACGCTGGACTCGGTAATCTCAAACACCTTTCCTAACCTTAATGATTCTGAGCTCCCGTTCACAAAAGGCGAGAAAATTCGGCCCGGGGACAGGTAACTCCAACGCCACCAGCTCCCCCGGACGCTGCGGGAGCGCCCAACATGGCGGTGCTGCCTGAGGGGATCCCTCACTGGCCGCTCCTGCGCGCGCCGCCCTCCCGGCGGCAAACCGGCACCAAACTCTCGCGAGATCCCGCCGGGTCCGCCTCCCGGCCCGCCTGACCACCTGAGCTCTCGCGAGATCTCCGCCGCGGGAGGAGGAGGGAGAGGAGGAAGGAGGAGCCGCCGCTGCCGCTGCCCCGGGCCGGCGCCGGGGATGGTGTTGGCCGCGGCAGCCGGGCCCTGACGCCGCGCTCAGGTACGTGTGGGCTGTCCCCTTTCCCTCGGCCCCCGCCTCGGTCCTGGCCGCTCCCGCTGTCCCTGCATCTGCCGACCCGCCAGGCCTCGGCTCCCGGTGGGGTCCCCGGGCCCCGCGATCCCCGTGCCTTGCTGAGGGGCTCCAGGGGAGCTGCGGAGTTCCCCGGGCTCCTGCTCCCTTCCTCACAAATGAGCACAGCACCTCTCCCTTCCTTCTCTGTCTTCTCGGTAAAGCCTTACCTGCGATTTGTGAGTGCTTTCTTTCTGTGTTGCATTAGAATTTGGGATACGGCCGAAGCGAGTAATTTCTTTTCCAGACTGGTCGCGCTCCTCTTGGGTTTCCTGGTTGTCTAGGACAAGTTTTAAAGGTATTTAGGCATTTAAAGGCCATCGAAGTTGAGTTTATTTGAAATCAGTGCCTAAAAGAGGGGGGTATTTTTGAGGGGAGAGCTGATCTGCAGTTTACAGATTTTTTTTTCTCTTTTAACTCATGGTCGCGCTCATTACTTTTGAGACCCCCTACTCCCTTTTTTTTTTTTTTTTTTTTTTTTTTTTTTTTGTCTTTTTTTTTTTTTGGGGCGGCTTTTATTTTTTTTTCCTTTTCCAGGGAAAAATAGACTGTTTTGTTCTGTTTATTTTTCCGTTCCCCGGGGTAAAACCCGCACTTTGTTTGAGTTAAGCCAGCCGGGTTTTGCATTCACACTGAACTGTACTTTTGTTTTTAAACATACATCTTGGGACTGACACACGCATTACAGTCAGTGTCAGGGAGCCTGACCTCCGTGTAGATCTCATCAGAGTTTCCTGCTGTTAGGGACTGCTGTGAAATATATTATTTCCTTTTTTTTTTAAGCTTTGTTCCTCACTTTTCTGTTAAGCTGTTCTCAACTTCCAAGTAAAGATTATACCCTGGCTTTTTGCATTTCCCCCCCCTTTATGTGGTTGAATTAATGAGTTAAAGAATAAGCAGTTCTCCTGCCGTTTTAGCTATTGGGGGACCTGAAGGATTTGGGTTTTGCCAGCATCATGTTGGTTTTAGCCAAAATGATAGAGGAGGTGGAGTTGCCTTCAACTGGCAGTAGCGTCAAAGCGTATGGCAGATTGGATGCTTTGGCTTCATAGCTTTGGCATTCTGACCATCTTTTACTGTAATTAATTTATCAGTGCAGTTATTTTCTAGAGTGGCTGGCTGGCACAGCAGAAGTATCTGTTTACTGCAGTTATTTGGTCTCTGTCGGGTTTCTGCCCTGTGAAGAGTTATTGTTGTGCAGCTGTGTAGATAATTGCACTGTTTGCAGCCTCCATCCTTTTCCTGTGCCCTGGGAGCTGTCTCAAAGCTCACTTCCTAGCTAGAGAGTTGTTCCAGGAATCCTTCCCCTTTCTCCTTTTTATTTTTTTGCCAGTCAAAAGGCAGCTGTGAATATTGTCCTGTGAGGTGTGGAGGAGAGTAGGGAGCTGCCAGGGGTATTTTCACGGCTGCTCTTTTGAAGGAACAGTGTCAGGCAGTGAAATCAGCTGGTAAACCCTGAGGTAAGCCTGACCTCCCTCCAGAAAACTGAATTTCCTCTCGGCCTGACGCTGCACCTCCCTCCCTCAGCATTCCCAGCTCATTCCCCAGGTGCCGGGGGCCACCCCCACCTTGAACCACCGCAGCTCTGTGTTGATGACGGTCGTTCGCTCCTTTTTCAGCAGCCTTGACTCGTTCTGCTCGTGCCCCTCGTTTTTTGGTGACCGCCCCTGCCCTCCCGTTGTGTTGCAGGTGGGAATCAGCAGTAATGCTAACGCTGGCAAGCAAGCTGAAGCGGGATGATGGTGTCAGAGGCCCCCGTGCGTCCAACCCAGCGTCTGACTCCACTCGCAGGGTGTCTGTCCGGGACAAATTACTCGTTAAAGGTGAAAGGATGCATTGAAATATGTTGGGATTTACCGTTTTGCGGTGTGTTGCCAGTAAACGGCACTAAATTGTGTATAAATTCCCACATGTGTTTTTCAAATGTCCTATAGGACGCTTAATTTTTATTGAATAATGAAAATCAAAACAAGTGTCCTCCTTAGGCTACTAAAAATTAGTCCATCATCAATTAAAACTTGATACAAAATTGCCACATAAGTGTCACTGAACCTATAGGAGGAGAAGGTCAACAAAAGTACATTTGCCTCATAGCAAGGTGGTTTTTGAGGAAAACTGTACCTGCCTATCACAGGAGAAAACATCCTGGAAGTAACAACACTGTGTTAGTGGTTTTAATGGCAGAGGTGAGAGGCAGCACACTTTTAAAAGATTAAAAAAGCAATGCAGAGAGAGATTTTTGTACACCTGGAGTCACTGTAAGTTGAGTGTGAAGTTGTGAATTATAAACCAGTGATTGCATTGCAGTGTGGTGTGTTTTAGGAAGGCTGCTGTAGGTTTTTACCAGCTGGTGGCAAAAATGCCCCAAACCTACTGCTTGGCAGTTGTGAGTAAATGGGGTAGTTAATGAGACAGTAATTGAAGTATTTTATAATTGAGTCAGGGACAGCTCATTCCTGTGCTTCAATTTTTTTTTTGTAGCATAGATAATATTATATTTAAAAATCCATAGATGCTGACAGCTTCCAGTTACTATAGATTTAAACTCAAGTTCACTCCCTCTGGTAATAGCTGAATGTTTGTGGCGAAGGAAAGTGTTGTTTAGGTTGATGTTTCTGCTGAAAATGATCAGTAGCAAACACGCTGCTTTTGGTGTGTGGTTTGCCACTGCTGGGATTGGTGCCAGTCAGAGGAAATGCACATTTCCAGGTCTTGTTTCAGAATGATTTGTAATTGCCTGACTGATACAACCTAACTAGCACTGCATGGTTTTTTTTTCCAAATTAGGGTGAGTTCTGTCAGATATCTGGAGCAAGGTGTCACTGCAAACATTGCTGCCTCAGCTAGACTGTAGGAATGTTATATCCACAGTTTTCTCTCTGCACTCTTTTAAGGAGAGGGAATTTTTATCTGCTTTAAATCATGATTGAGATCACTCTTACACTTCCAATTTGGAAATCCTCATTTAACTTCAGTTCTGGGAGGGAAAGATTCAGGCAGGAGAAATAAGCTCTTTAATCAGGCTAAGCTACAAAACTAAATTACTAAATACATAATCTGAGATTTTCCCTAATCTACAGGTATAGACTTGAGGGGAAGATAGCAGTGTGAAATAAATGCCCTTCATGTGAGGTGCCTTAGACATTTTACTCTACCCTTTGAGGAATCGTGCTTTTCATAACCATACCCAGATCTGCAGGGGAGGAAGGGAATGTAATCTGTAGGAAATTAGTATTGACATTGTAATTGTAATTGCTGTGGCTGTGATAGCAAACTAGCCCAGACTAATATTGAACAAGTCCCAGAAAGATGAATGTTAGGAGCAGGTCAGTGCTCATATGGCTCTGACAGGCACTGGGTGCTGGATCCTGGTCTGATTGTGCATGGAAGCTGCATTCCTGCTGTGAAAGGAGTGGTGCAGGTCACTTAAAGAGTCACCATCAAAGGCATTGGTGAAAATGTGCCTTAATTAGCACAAACACAACAAAGGTTATGGGCAGGGTTTAAACTACTGCTTACTGCATGGCTAACACGTATAAAGGAAAATAAAATTAGAATCAATTTAGAGTGATATATGCAGAGGCTGGAATGAAAGGGGAAAAGATGAAGGAAACTCCTGGTTGAGTCAGGAGGTTCAGGGTGAAATCCCTTTCTTTCTAAACTCCTCAGGGAGGAGTCTCAGCTGGACCCAGTCTCAGGCTTGGACTCAACAGTTATGTCTAAAAGATTTAGCAGAACTTAATCATAAAGGCACTTAAGTGTTATATTATTAATCAGCTATAAACATAATATAGTTTCAAGATAATAAGGTGTATACTGTTTTATGGTGTGTTCCAGTCAATGCACACACATACTGCAAAATGGATATATAGATGATACATAGATATGTATAGATGTACACACAAATGTGCAAAGGTAACACATACATGTATAGTATGTATGTATACATGGAAATACATATTAAAAAATTCCCCCCCCAGAATCAATGAAATAGTCCTGTTAATCCCTTTTCGGGGATTACTGGAATCATCTGAAATTCAAGTGAGAATGGTACCATTTCAGTCAGGCTGTAATTCAGCTAAAGAATGTTCCCAAGCCATCAGGGAATGGCTGATTATTCCTGCTGCCATCTCCCACCTTGTCCAGGCAGCAGGAGTTCCTGGTATAGTTCAGGAATGCTTCACCACTGAGCTCTTGTGCAAAGGCCGGGGCCTGATAGGAGTTGCTGAAATTGCAGAGCAGGCCAGAGGCTGGGGGAGAGGATGTACCACCACAATCACAATGCTCTCCCAAAAGAGCTTTGGGAGCATCTGTCAGTCTGCTGAGGATGGTTTTTCTGGGTGAAATGGGAGCTGTCAGGAGAGGCAGATCATTCCAGTGAAACTGCTGAAAGTGAGAGGGAAGTAGAGTGGGAAGGACTTGTTGGGGATGTTCTGTTTTCAGCTGCTCGAGCTAAATGTAGACCATTTGTGTACCAAAGTTTCTGGGATTTTCTACAACACTTTAAGATAGACCACCTGCAGCAGCATCTACAATGTTATGACGCTGAGTGGACGTGAACTTGTGATATTGACAGTGTGTCTAGGTTACTGGAAGATTGCAGGAATGGGTTTGAACAGGAGTGTAGAGGTGCCTGCTAAAGGTGCGCACAGCAGTGGTGCTGCTGCAGCTGGACCAGCACCAGTGCTTTTAATGCTTGTTTGTGTGGAACTGTAATAGCTGGACTTAGGCTGTTGTAGTGGATCCCAAAGTCAGCAGGAGCCTGGAAGAATAGCTGTAAGTAGAAGTTGTTACTGGTGTGTGTTTTGGCTGGACTTAAAACCAAATGACAATGGCAGAACGGGGGAAAGGCTCCATCAGCTCATTGTCTGGAGAAGAAATTAGAAAACAATCTCTCCTGCATGAAAGAAGAGAAATCCTGGCCATCAGCAAGGGAGGAGGAGGAAGAGATGAGAAAAGGCCCAGGGTGTTCTGCCGGTGGTGGAGCACCACTGCCCCATTCCTGCTCCACAGTAAATTGGGGATAATCTAATAACTCCTGCAGATGGATGTCTGCCAGCTTTGCTGAGGGTATTGTCCAGACACAGACAATGTCTGGCTTTTTTCTGGAGGTAAATTGCAGACAGCCTTGTTTGTGTTGATAGAGAGTCCAGCCCAGGAAGGCAGTACAGGGTCTCTGAAGGATCTGTTGCCACACTGATACCCCTGCAGCCCTCAGCTGTGTTGTGTCCTCTGCCTGGTCAATAGATCAGTGCTGCATTGATAGAGGTGATGGATGACCCCAGACACTGACAAGTGTAGGTGATGGCTTACAAACTTTTGAAGACTGGTCATAGACCAACTGCATGCTGTTTGAAAGTAGGAAAAGCAAGTACCAATTTAGGTAGGAGAGCTATTTGCACTTTGGGGGTGAAGAAACATCTCAGTTGATGTTTGAAATAATGGTGTCAGGCACTGACTTTGACTTTATTGATGGATGCACGTTAAACAGACTTTGTTCCACTTTTGGGGAAAAGATGCTCTTAAAATGCTGGTGCCCTTTATTAGTTTTTCCTTAAGTTGTTCCTTTGACTGCTTATATCCAGCGTTGTTACAGATTCAGGTAACAGTCATGTCTCAGGACACTTGTTGTTTTATGGACATGCTATGAATGGAAATCTCTCTATCACTAAAGTTTTATATAGAGAAAAGTAATTCTGAATCATTTGGATATTCTCTTCCAACTGTAGAGAGGGTCTAGTAAAGCTCAGCTTTGTTCAAAAATTTGTGTGACCCATCTGTACATCTTTTTTCACTGCATTTCCATCTAGGCTCAGTTGGAGAGTAAGGCCCTAATTCTGTAGGCCTAATATCCAAATTAAAATAGAGCAAGCACTACAATTGCTTCAGCAGCTTTCATTTTGTTCTGTGCTGCAGAGGTAATTTTTAATATTCTGTTCATCTCTGAGGGGAACTTCATTAAGCTGGGAGCAGAGGCTGCGTGACTGCTCCTCCAGGATGGCAGGCATGCAGAGCTGAGCTCAAAAGGCAGATCCTTTCTGAAATTTAGAAAGGGACAAACCAAGGTGGTGTTTAAGATTAATATTGTATAATGAAGGTGACTGCTGAATTGAATGGAATGTAGATACGAGAGCGTGCCAGGATGGCAGTAGCAGCTCAAAGATTGTCCCTTAGGCTGCATTTTTGGTAGTGCACAGAAACTTCGTCATTCAGTTTTGTATTTCAATTACTGCCTAGTTTGATTGTGGCAACTTGAAATGACGTAATACATGTGAAAATGAATTAGCAAGGTTTATTCCTCAGTTGTCTTCAATATCTGTGGCTTTTACAACCATATTTCTGTAACCAGAAAATATTTTATGTGTGCCTCTGTATAAGCCTGAGAGAATGGAAGTGGGAAACTGATGATGGTGAGGTGAATGTCCATTTTAACTAAAAATGAGGAAGCCATTTATTTGCTTTCTTTGAGCCTTCAAATAATAATATCCCTCCTCACAAAAACAGGTGAGGAGAGTTGAGAGGGGAGAAAATACTTTTTTGTTAAACTGGTCTGTACAGTTAAGAGAAGCTAAGTAGGGAATGCTGAAAGGATAGATGAGAAAGAACTAGGGGGCAAACAGCATTTCTAGAATTAATAGAATATCAGTACTTAGAAAATGAGATTATTTTTTAGTGTCGAGGTGTATTTAATCTTCATCTCTAGACGTTTTAGAGTAGGTTAAGGAGAGACCTAAACAGGAGAGGGGGCTTTTTGAACAAAACTAGAGAGAAGTAATACTGTTCTGGATAACAATGTTCACTTGAGGAAATAATGCTTTTATTTGCAAAAAAACCAAACTCCATCAGGAAGCATAGAGCCTGATTTTTGTGGAAAACTTAGTAAACAAAGCACTGCTAAATTCTCGTTTGGAGAGGTGAGAGCAACGGGGTTGTGGTGTGTGCATTGAACATTCATAAACCTTGTGCACACAGCAGGAGTGTTCCTATTTCTGTCTTGAGAACTGTCATGGGTAGGGAGAGTTATTGTTTGTGAAATCATTTATAAATAACTCTAGTTGCTTGTGTTAGGCTTAGAAGCAGCTCAGGAACTGTAGAGAAGAGAGAAAACCTGAGACAATCTGTTTGCATTCAACTCCTCCAGTGTTTGTGTTGGGTTTAAGTTTAAGCCTCACCTTTTTTATGGTTTAAAATAGTGTTTGGAACTGTTCAAGCCAGTGTGTGCCTGGGTCAAGAGCAGGGCTCTGCAAATACACCTCTACTTGGGCTGCTCCTGCACTACATCACAGGAGGTTTTGGGAACACCAGCTGGATAGTCTGGAGTTTCCTGAGACTTGGATTTTTTGGTTGTCTCATCATCTTAATGGTGTGAATTGAGGCACACATGCAGATTCTCCACAAAATGACTGTGAAAAGCAGTCAAACTGAATTTTCTTCACCGTTTACCTGTAGTGACAGTCATTTCTTGAAAGAGGAGCTCAGAAAAACTTCAAGTTCCTTAATTTAGTGAAGCTTTTGGAGCTCTTGGAAGTTCAGTGTGTTGGAGCTCTCTTTCACTTCCATGCTTTGCTGGTTTACAAATCTCTGTTCAGTAAGTTGGCAGCCTGCACAAGGACTGTTTTTTTACAGAGAATAGTGATGCTAGAAATACTGCTTTATGCAGAAAATCTGTAAGTTAAAACATCAGAATCTTAATGGCTCTTGAATGCTCTGGTCAAAACGTTTGCTTTCTGAGCAGCAACATACAGAAATGGTTCTGAGGTCAATGTTGTCACTACCAAAGAGAGACAGAATTTGGAAAACTCTCAAACACTGAGCTCTGGCCTGTTAAATGTGCTTGTTAATTGGTGAATCACCAATATTTGTTCATATGGCACAGTTAATAGTAACATCTGTTGCCTTACTTGATGCTGCTGTAAACATTTAAATTATTGAAGCAGATCTTTATCTACTTTGTCTTCACAGAGTTGTCTCACTTTTAGTTTCAGTGGTTCATTGCAGAGATCATTAGAAACCTCAATTTTGGGCCATTTGCCTTTGTTTTCAAAACTTTTGTGTGGATTTATTTGCACAGCATTCCCACCTGTTTGCACAGTGCTCCCTTCTCCTGGGTGTGAGCATTTTGTTTTCATGTTTTCACAAGAAGAAACACGAATTCTTGTGCCAAGACAGAGGAACACGGAAGTGTGAACCCATTACAGAGAATTTTCACACTTCAGAGGAGCTCTAGTGATTGTAAACTCTCTTCTGAACCTTACAGGAGGCAGAAGTGAGGCCCTGGCTCAGCAGAAATGCTCAGTTCAGCCCTTCCTGGGACTGAATATGCTCTGCCCTTAAATGTCTCCCTTTTTTGGGATCAAGAAAAGGGCACGAAGGATTCATTAAGCTGAACATCACACAAGCACAGAAAGCAATAAACAAAAGCAGCCAACACCTTAAAATAATTGAACCAGGTCCTAAACTTTGCACTGTAGTGAAGATTGAGATGCTTCCCACTATGAAAGGCAGGTGAATTCAAAAGAAAGGAGTGAGGGAATAATCTTACAAAAATCTTTCATAGCTGCAACTTTGGGGGATTGGTTGTCATACCTTTATCAGCCAGGAAGGAAAAATTGAAATAAAGTCCTTGATTACAGTTGAAATTACGTTTTTGTGCATGTTTGTTATAAAGACAGTCCTTCAGCAAAAGTATGGCTCCAGAGTTGTCTTTCAGTTTGGTTAAATCAGCTCTGGCTGCAAGTGTGGGGTTTTGAAAAAGTGAAGTTGTGAATTTTTTAGGTAAGCGGGAAGCACAATGCTTCTGTTTTAGTGTTTTTTTCTCTTGGTGTAGTAGGCTGCAGGGGCAAGGTGTGCCAAGCACAAGGGAGATGGGAGTCAAATAAGCATCATTCCCTCTGCAGAGAAATGCCAGGTTTGGTAAGCATGGATGGCAGGAGAAGTTCTGGAGAGTTAGTGGGAGCTGTGATGAGATACTTTGGATTCAGTGCCAAGAATTCTGAATAACAGTTTTCTTCAGATGTGTGTTTTTGAGAGTTGGTATTGAAATCTTTTGCAAATTGTCAGCCCAAATAAACAGGCTGTGTCTGTGGAGGCCTGAAAGAAGAGTTAGAAGTAGAAAATAAGACCACAGGAAAAGCCAAAAATATACTCAATTTGATTTCCTAGGTCTTTAGAAATAAAGGGGGAAGATATCTTGGTGCATCTCTCTCATATGTAATTGAAAGTAAGACTTCAATAAAATACACAAAAGCAGGGGTTCTTCCAGGGAAGGTGACTTGACAGACTTAGGAATACACTTAATTTCCTAGGGGCTGTGGAAGAGAATCAGGATGCTTACTTTCTTTTATGAATTTTAAGCTCAGGAAATAAAAAAAAAGGAAAATTTAATTGAATAGGAGTGCCTATCAGTAACAAAAACTGTGCTTTGGAAATGCCAGTGCTCTGTGTGGTAGCAGCCCTGGTACTTCAGTCTTGGCAGAGCTGAACTCCCCATCAAAGGAGGATGTATTTGCCATGTCAGTAGGGCTGATGAGCATTTTTAGTAATGGACTGAGTGGCTCAAAGAGAAATTTCAAGGTAAACTTCCACTGCAGCTTAATTATATTTTTAAGTAAAATTGGATTTACAGGGTGGTTTAAATTAGATCTGCCAATTTGGACTTGAAGAAGGGCTTTATGCTTGCATAAATAATGGTTTTGTTTTTTTTTTTTGTTTGTTTTTTTTTCTTTCAACAGAGGTTGCAGACCTTGAAGCTAATTTACCTTGTGAGTATGACATTTAATAGTATGCATTTTAAGGGGGAAAGGACCATTGAAGTGAACATTTTGACTGAAGTGTGAATGCTAATGGTATTTGTTAACTCAGGGAAAGATGTGCAAAGCTCCACCGTTCTGGCTTGAACAGATTTTCTCTGTTGCTTCCTCTTATGGGGCTGTGGAGAACTAGACCCTCATTAGTGTCCTTTGGAGGGAATATTAATAATTTGCCTCCAGTTTTTGATTGCTGAGAAGTGGCAGCAGAACTTTCATAAAGTACCCAAAGGGCTCCTGGGACACAAGGGTGCAATTAGTGGCTCACTCCTTTTATTTCTTTATTCTCTCCTTTTTGAAACAGCAGATTCTGATTTAGGGACAGAGCAAATAGCTCAGCTGCCAGGTAACATGAAGTCATCCTGGAGTTTTTTCACTTCAAAATGTAGCTTGATGTCTTTTTTAATAGTGAAAATGCTAATGAAAACTAATTTTTTAAGAGTGATCTATATTCCCTAAAAAAAAAAAAAGGCAAGGTAATATGGTTTTTGACCTGGAATCTTACTTGAGATATAAGCCTTCCTCCAGGGCAGTGGTAGACAATTTACACAGAGTAATTTTAGGTAATTTTATTTCAGTGTAGGTTCTGTTATAGGGTAACAAATACCTGAAGAATGTGTGGTTTCAGTTACTGCAGTGTGAGTGCATTACTAGGGTTTGTGTACAGTTCTACGTAGGTTTTTCCCAGGCAAATGGGATTTATAACTATGATGTTGTTTAGCTCTTTGGCTACAGAAAAAAAGCAGCCAGCTTGATGGGTTACAAAGCTAAAGACTGCGTAATATGGGTGCTAAAATGTCCCTGATAGACTTCTCTCTTCATGCCAGCCAACAGGGGAGAACTCTTTGTCTGATATAAATTACTCTTCTGCTTCACAGGTACATGTAAAGTGAATTTTCCTGACCCGAACAAGCTCCATTACTTTCAGCTAACTGTAACCCCAGGTAATTTTTTTTCAACATGTTACTTTTGTTTCTGTGTGTGTTGGTGTTTAGGAAATGTAATTCCAAGAGGAGTTCCAATAAAGCCTCAAGTCAAAGAAAATCTGGCTGTGATTATTTTATTAATGGGATGGAGAAACTGGGCTGAGTTTTGACAACCAGATTCCAGTAAAAAGGCCTTCATAAATGAGCAGGGTTAGGAAATACTCAGCTCTTGTTTGCTTACTTTGATTGTGAACTTTTTTCCTCTCAGCCAGTTTCAAACCACCTTGATTTATTTTTGCATTGCAGCCCTGTTAGGTTGTGTGTCCCCTTGTACTGATTGCTTGGTTCTGCAGAGGTGTAGAGAGAGGTTACCATTGTAACAATGGTAATTGTTATTGTTGTTATTATTGTTGTTCCAATGCTGGAAAACTTCAGACCTAGGCATGCCTGAAGATGCTTAACAAGGAGGAGTCTCTGAGACATTGTTCAAATATGTGAAATCAGATTTTTTATTACTAACACAACTTGAGTATCCTGTGAAGTTCTTGCCGGCAGGCTGGTCAGTAAAAGCATTTTCATGAATTCCGTGTAAGTTTCTTAATACCCCCTGAAATTAGTGTTTTCTATGCATTTTAGAATAGAAGGTTGTGTTTTATGGGTGCATTTGTATGGAAGTTTATTTAAAATTGTGTTTGTTTGAGACTGTGCAGCTGCTTAAATGAGGACATTGCTATGTGCAGTGCATTGAGAGGTTTGAGTTGGATGTGTTGGGATCAGTGTCCCCCTGCCTGCTCATTCTGGTAGGTGCCCACTTTCTGCAGATGCTCTGACCACAGAATTTGGGTGAGGTGTGGCAGTCCTGGTGTGTCACCTGGAGAAACAGTGGCGTGCACTCAGTGGAGTGCTTGGAATGTTCCTGCAGTCCCGTCCTTTGAAGCCAGAGCAGCACTAGGTGTCACTGTTGCTGTTTATTAGCCCCAACCAACGGGCCCATCCTCCAGCAGAAATTTTGGGTGGTCTCTGTTAACATGTCCGTCCATGTGACTCCCTTTTGTGATGCAAAAATGAGTGAGACTGCCCTTGTCAGTGCAATTAAAAATAAATGCGAGAGCAAACCTAGAGCTCTGGCCCTGCCATTCTGTGTAAGAGCTGTGCTCATCTTTACTTGGTGGGTGTTAATTCTGCTTGCACCAAATGCCCTTCACTTTACATGATGCTGCTTTTATTATATTTTGGAAAGGAGTTGGCTTTTCAGGAGCATCACTGTGCTAATCTGAAATATGCAAAAAAAAAGCTATCTTAACTCCAAAGTGTCTAAATCCTGGGAATTCTGTCTGTTCACTGCTGTGCAGCAGGATGCTGCAGGCAGAAACCAGCTGTTGAATGCAGAGCATGGGTTTTGTGCCACCTTTGTGGCTGAAATGATCTTGCCAATGAGATGATCTTAATTAACATTTTGTTACTCTAAATATAGCAACACAGCTGAAGTCTCTGCAGTTGCAGCTTGACCCAAGTAAACATCTATTTTCAGCTGTGCATAATTCAGGTGTAGAATCTTGTGATCAGCCATAGCTTAGCAGTCTAAAGGCAGAACACAACACAGACCAAGAAAATCTTTGTAGTTTTCTGCTTCTCTTCAGTATTGAAGTTTTCTCTAGTTTTCCTTGAGGCAGCAGAGTAGTTGTCACAGAAGTTTTATGGCTCAAGCAGGCTTGAGCCAACTCTTTTTGTATTGTCTGAACAGTATTGCATGAATCTTGACCTTGTTCTATGCAGTCATTTTGAATGTGGCTGATCTTGAAAGGACGGTAAAAGAAGCTTCCTTAGGCTTTCACAAAAAGACTGATTTGAATAAGAAAATAAACTTGACCAGCAAGCAGAAATCCTTTCAGGTCCCTTGCTCAGCACCTCTCACAAAAACCTTTCTCAGCCAGTATTTAATGTTGCAAAATTATCCTGGTGACAGGAAACTTTTAATTTAAAAGATTTCATAATAAATCTTGATGAAGGTGACTGGGTTTTTTCCCCACACAATTGAAGAAATTCCAATCCCTGTATGCTCCAGCTTTCTGCATTGTACCATCAGTGTATATTTAGCAGCACATGCTAGAAACTGGCTAAGATTTTGATTTTTCTGCCTCAGCAGACAAAACTCTGCGTTCCCAAGGCAGACGCTGCTGGTTTTCTCTGCTGTCTGAAGCTTCTCTTCCCTTTTGTCATCTGAAACAGTTGTTCTGCCTTTGAAAAATACCCTTGTGCCACCACTTGCCTCTCTCTGTTCTTATTTTTGCACCAGTATCATATTGGATTAAAATGTAGGGAAAATAAGGAGATAGATGCTTAGAACACAGGCTTGCTGCACTGGTATTTGGAGCACAAAATTGGAAGCTGAGGACTGAAACATGGTAATGACCTGGAAAAAAATAAAGGAGGTGACTTTAGGTAGCTTATATGTGAAAAAACCCAGAAAAGTAAGTGCAATAAATGCAATTTCCCTGCAGTTCCCAGGCTGTTGGTCTAGGCTGGGATTGGTGTGGGTGTTTGAGTGCCACTCTAGAGGGATTAATAAAAACCCTGTTTTCTGGTGAAATGCTCACAAATATTGCTGAGCATGGCTGATTCAGGGAGCTACTCTCCAAAGTGCATCCTTTGTGGCCTGCCCTAATTATCTTGCATTTTCTTCTAAAGTGAGGAAATAACTTGGTTAAGTGTTTTCCAGAGCACTTGCAGGCATTAAAACACCCTACAAATGCAAGCTGAGATTAGTCAGGTTGTTGGTAATGAAACTTGAGACTGAAGTGGGAGGGATGCTTGCTCTGCTAATACAGCTTGAAGACATAAATTTTAGCAGTCAGAGGAAAACTGTGCCTCAGACATACTCCCTTTTTAGCAAAAAGTCAGTGAGGCCAACTTCCCAAGTTATGTGTTAAAGCTGTTTCATTTGATGGGTTTATTTATAGCTCTTTCCTCACTGTTAGCTCTACCAGAACTTTTTTCCCCACCACTTTTCCCTCCCTAAAAAAACTGAGGATTTCTCTCCCAGTCTGAAAACCTATTTACTCAAGATGCTGAAAGATGACTTCATTGTGAAGGGTTATCTTGTTAATGCAGTGCAAGATTTCTGGCTGAGTCCTGAGGCTCTCTAGAATTTTTAATATATATTTGAGTGACTGGTAATGAGTAGCTTTGTTGTTGCTTTACAAACACACAGGGAGAGTTGTATAAAAGAGGGGAGATGTCTTGCTCTCCTAATTGTGTAAATATGTCCTTGCTTATTTGATAGCAGGGCCAGTAGCTTACCCAGTGTGGTTTTTGATTAGTCCTGGTGTGATTAGTGATTGGTGCCAAGGTAAAACAAAAATATAAAATGAGTTGTAATGTGAGGCAGTGATGAATATTGAATTGTCTTGGAGGAAGGCTTGATCTGAAAGTTCTTGAATGTTTCTGTTGGACAGCCAGTGCAGTGAGTGTTCATCAAACCTGAGGATTTTCTTTGACATGGATACATCCATCAGTAGGCATTTATTTCATTTTAGCAGGGGTGGAATGTGAAGAGCTGCTGCATGCTTTTGCTCCAAGTCCAGCAAATCAAGGAACTAGTGAAATTAAGCCAAGGAGAATTAACTTTTGTACTTGAAAATGTGATAATTCCTGACACTTGGTTAAAATGTATTACGTGATGGATCAACTGCAGTCAGCTGTTTTCTGTTGAATAAATGTGGTGTTAGAGCTTCTGGGGGATATTGAACCATTTTCCCAATGACTCCTTTCTGGAACAGTGTCTCACTCTGAGTATAGTATTTACCAAAGGGGTATCAGTGTAACTCATCTCTTCCTTCTTGTTCTTCAGTAAAGGCTTGCTTTGCTGATTTTTATCTCTGTATATTTAAAAACAAAAGATGAATGCTTTTATCTGGCTTTTTTTCCTATAAAAATCAGTGTGTGTCACTTTACTTTCTAGTAAAGCATAGCCTGCTTAAAATTGCTTAATAAATCCAGCACACTTCAGAATTGAATTGGAGTGGGAATGGAGAATAGATTTGAAGAGCAGATCAGGAGACAGCAACCTGAAGGAGGATTTTGATGACCTACAGTAGGCAAGCTGGGGTTTTTTTGTGGTTTGGAACAAGCTAGATAATAATGAAATTCTTCTTAGTCTTCCTGTAAACTATGGATTGTTTCACAGAACATTTCTTTGCAGTGTTGGTTTAAGAAATGTAAAAAACCTGCATCATATAATGCTAACCAGCCCTCCTGGCCTTCACCGGGGCTGGGCTGCTCAGGGTGGTTCATACCACAGCATCCCTCACATGTCCCAAACCTCCAGTGTGGGCTGGGGACCTCTTTCCTTTTTTTAATGGAAAACCTCAGTCATGGCAATGCCAGACACAGTTCAGATCACTTGCAAACATTTCAGCTTCCAAGCACAGATATTTCAAGAGATGCAGGCTGACTGTCATCCCATTTTGTTAGCCCTGGTTAAATGTAAGTAGATATTTTAATAAGTCATATTTGAAAGTTTAGCCATTTTAATAATTCAGTAATGAGGCTGGCAGAGAGGCAGCCATGTTTTCCTAGCAGATCCATCATTGTAAGATAATTAGAATGAAAGAGCCTGCTTGCTCTCATTGAAGTAGTGTCTGAAACATGTTCTTGCAGACATCATTCATGCTGCTCACTGTGATACCAGCACAGGTTTGGGAGGATGTGCTCAGTCCTGGAGCAGGATTTAGCAGTGCATTAGCAAGTGCAGGATTTCTCCAGGGGTCACTGGTGGTGTACTGCTTGCCATGTGCTAGGATGTTCTTCCTACAGTGAGAAATTCAGTCCAGGGTTCCTCTAGCTGGATGTCCCTGTTCCTGTGATCAGGGTGGGGGATTTTTTTGGGACTGTTGGCTCTCCTGACTTCAAGTTTTTGCTGTAGAAAGGTTGGGAGCTCACGAACACACACTGCTCACACACTCCTTGAATTAGGTGGTAGCTGGTGGAGTAACCAGCTTAAACATTTGATTATAACCCTGTGCTGTTGTTTATATCTTGGTGTTTTTCTCTTATTTAACAGTTTTCCTTGTTTTCCCTTTTCTAGATGAGGGCTATTACCAAGGGGGAAAGTTTCAGTTTGAAACTGAAGTTCCTGATGCCTACAATATGGTGGTGAGTATTTGTCATTAGTCTGTAGTTGTCATTTTAGATTTTCTTTGCAGGTAACAGGACTTCAGGGGAAGCTTGGCATTAAGACTGAGAAAGGATCTTCTGTCTCTTAAGAAAATAAGTCTCTGCAACTGTCTGGCAGAAGCTCTTGGAAGTGCAGATGAGACAGACCTAGTGTCCTCCCTTCTGGCTGAGATTCTGCTCTCTTTGTTAATTATTCATGAAACCTGCATTTAATGATTATTCTCATTAAAAAGTTATGTACCTAAGAATGAAATAAGTGAACTGAAAGGAGAAGGTTGACAGTTCTGTACCTTTCTCCCCCCATTCTTCTGCTTTGTTGTCTTACTTTTGGTGTTGGTAGTTCAGAGTTCTTTCAGAGAGGCTGAGGATTGTGTAGGGGAGGATTCTGGAGGAGAGTTTCAGGGAAGATCTTTGGTTCCTGTTCAGCTGTGCTGAGCCTGAATTCAGCATTATCTGTGTGTAGTAGTTGCAGTCACAGCTAAGTAGTGTTTGCAGTTGTGTGGGTTTGGTTGTGGGATGTTTTAAGCTCCCCTTAACTTTACCAAAGAATTTCATACTCTGACAGAGATCACCCTTACTAAATTTGGTGCACTCATTTTATTTTCTTTGATTTTTGTATTCTAGTTGTTCATCTAAACAACACTGCTGCAGGGGAGTGTTTGTTGTGTGTTAACAGGAGAGCTGAAGTTCAGTTTTCATCTGAGTTTTTTGATTCTTAATTCCTGCAATTAAAAAGTCTCTGGTTTGTTATGGTTCCCTGCTCAGCACTGGCAGGAATATCTACGGCAAATGTTAATTAAATATTTTAAAATTTCAGCACCTCCCATCCAATACAAAAATAAAAAATTTTGGATAAACACAGGAAGGTTGAATGTTGGATTGTGACCAGGTTATTTATGCAAACATGTGCTCCCCAGTATTGAGGGAATTGTGCTGAGGCTGTGGTTGTTTCCTGCCAGGCAGAATGGGGCAGAAACAAGGGATGCCTGTTTACAGGAGAGCTCTGCAGACCTGCCAGGGCTCTCAGCCCACAGGCAAGGCTGGGATATCACACCTCTGCACTGGCAAAAGGAGTGTGTATGTGGAATTGTCACATAGCGAAGGAGCATAAAATAAATAAAGAGGAAACATTTAAAAGATTTTGTATTGTGGCCTGCAGCCAAACCTCTCTGTGCTTTTTTTCTGTGTAGTGTTCAGTTTCAGCCAGTCTCAAGGAGTTCTTCAGAAAGTGGTGACAAGTGGCAAGCAGTATCTCAGGGCTGGAATGGAGTTCACCCCCAGGAACTTGTGTCCCTGTTAGGAGCTCCTGGGGAAATCATGGCTTTTTACAAACTGCAAAGGGGAGAGCTGGAGTTGCAGGCTTAGCAGAATGCTTTGGGACTAGCTGGTGTCTAGAGAAAATATTTCAAACAAGATTGATTCCAGATTTCTCTTAGGAGCCACATTCTTTCTCTAGGTACATTTCTTCACTAGTGAAGAGTTGCAGCTGCAGGATACTGATCAAATTAAATAGATAAAGAATACATAATTTAAAAAAATGACTAGGTCTGTTGGTACACCTGTCCTTTTAGAGTGCCAATTGATCAAGAACTGAAACTGGTAATTTTAAATGAGGGATCCCAGAGCAGAAGTGGCTGCTTGGAAATGGAAGAGGAAGTGAATGTGGTCACTGCTGTTCCCATGGTGGTGTCTGAGGGGAAGGAGGTGTTTGAGCAAGGAAATAAATGGATTTTGGGAGCTTTGTTGTGCAGTATCACAGATGTTCAAATGAAACTTCATCCTGAGGAAATCTCTGGGTTTGTTGGTCTGGGGAGGGTTCAAAAATGAGCAGGTACCAAGGAAAAGTTTTGTCTGAAGATAAATTTTATGGTAGTGTTGCACTTGTCTAAAAGGGAAAAAGATTTTTCTCTCTCTCTCTCCTTTGTCTTACTGTCAGGAGTGAGTTTTTCTAACTTTCAGCAATGAAAATCACTTTGAAAAGATAAAAAAAATCTTTTGTTTCCACAGTACAAAAAATGAGGCATCAGTTAATTCACTGTGAGGATTTGGGGATTTTTTTAAGAGAGTTTCTGTAAAGCTTTTTCTTTTCTTTTGATTCATCAATAGATTCTCTGTTTGAAGGTGCATATGGTAGAAATTTACTCTTTTATCTTGATCTAATGGCCTGGAATAAATTCTGCTGCTTTCCCTTGCTTGAGAACTTCATCTTTCAAAACAATGTGAAAATGTAGCTAACGAAAAGCTTGTGCTGTTAGAAAACTTCTAAGGTGTTTTGGAGGTCAAAATGTTTGAGAGTGTTTTCTGTGAGCCACTTTAATTTGCAATAATGCCATGACTGATGTCCCTTGAGTTTATTGCACAGAAGTGAAGTGGAGGAAAGGCAAAATCTGCCTTACTCATCCCAGATTTGTTGTGGTGATCAGTGTTTTTTCTTCTAGAACATTTATTTTAGGTATGGTTTTGGTATTTCAGTGCCGTGCATATTTTCTTAACTTTTCCAAGGAGCTTTAATTGAAATTTTTTCTTGAAAAGTTAATTGGGAAGTTGGGAACAAAATGAGGCAAAACCCATGATGCAGCCATGCAAATAACAGCTCTTTGAGCTGTTTTACTTCTTGATTGAAGACAGCATTGGAAAAAGTGAAGGGACATGGCTCCACATTTATAATCTGTGATTTAATTGAAGTTATGCAAGGTGCTGGTGTGTGCTGATGGATTCCAGGACACTTCCTATCAGAAATAATCTGCCTGATTGAAAGCTGCAAGTCCTAATGGGGAGAGCAGGGATTAAAGAACGTGCTGTTGCTAAGCTACTGAAATTTTTATGTCCCACTCTTTATTTACTTCACAAAGCCAGAGCAAAGGAGACTGTACTTTAAAAATCTGTATTTCAGAACCCACTATGAAACTCAGAAATTTGATGATCCTTCATTTTAGTGTCTCAAGTTCAGCTCTGATGCGTTCCTGTTCCGTTGTGAACGTGAGGGTCTGTATTTAAAAGAAGTTATTTATTTGGTGTAGCATCCTCTGCTGTTTTATAACAAATCCCTGATTTGGACAAGTCCTGGTGTAGATTTTTGGTTTAAATTATTGTTTTAATAGTTAAGTATGAAGAAACTGGATGACTTAGAGTGTTTTCTTTGCCCTGAAGGAGTAAATTTTCTTGGCTTTCTTAAAAGTTACTTTTTTTCTAAGGAAAAGCCCAATACCAGCCTGATTTTTGTGAAGAATTGAGAAAAGCTAAAAGGGCAGAGAAGTCTGGTTTGACTCTTGCAGATTATATATCATTGTCCTAAACAAACAAACCCAGGCTGTGAATATCAAATATTTTTTGCCTTTTTCTGTTTTATGAGTGATAACAGGGTTTTATCTTAAAGGATAACACAGTAATTTGTTTTCTCTCCTGGCAGCCTCCAAAGGTAAAATGTTTGACAAGAATTTGGCACCCAAACATTACAGAGACAGGAGAAATCTGCCTAAGGTAGGAACAACTTTCTCCTGGGGTTTTTTAACCTCAGAGATTTCTCTGATAAATATTGGATGTAACTGTCATGACAGTATTTTTTTTCTGCTGATCCTGCATGGTAACTTTCAGGAGCAGAGAAATCTACTGAAAGTCTCATTCTTGCTGTGCTGTAGGGACCATGTGGAGCCTGGCTTTTCAGGTTCAGACTTGGTATTTTGTTCTACTTGGGGGAAAAAAAGTAAACTCCAGCCTAAACAAAATGTAGTTGGGTTTTTTCTTCCCTTCTTCGTAACTGAATCCTCCTCAAGCCCTGAGGGAGGCTTTGAGGCTTTAACCGTTTAATCCCTAAGTGTGTTAAGAGCTTGGAAATCCTTTATATTTCAAAAAGGAAGGGGAAAAGTGTTCCTTAAACTTTGACAGTAATTATTCTTTGTTTGCCATTTGTTAATTATAATATTTAATATCCACTGATAGGACACATGTGCCAGTTATAACACAGCAGGATTGGGGTCAAGGTAAGTCAGGATATGAAACCTGAAAGCTTTACTTTAGTGAGAGGCTTCTGTTGCTGGGTGGTTTTCCTTGATAGTAAATGCTTCCTCTTCCAAGTCAATTTGTGAAACTTTACAGTTTCATCCTCAATACCTGATGGTGAAATTGGCCAGAAACCAAACAGAAACAGAAGAGAGAAGCCTGCCTGTCATTTTTCAAGTTAATGGCACACACAAGAAAAAGCAGATGAAGCAGAAGCAAAGCCCATAAGTGAGACTGAAAGCTGTTCTGAAAATCCAGCATGGTTGTCACCATGTGTAGCAAATCAGTGCTTAAAGAGAAGCTGAATTTTTCCTCTAGATGGAAAAAAATTTTTTCTGCTATGTTGAAGGTCCTGGTGAAAATAAAAATTTTTATTGCCCTTCCTAGGTAGGTCAGGCTCATCAGCCTTTAGAAAACTTGGATGTTTTGAGTGCAAGTGAAGAAATGACAAGTGAGCTGTTTGAACCATGGAACAACAAATACCAGCCACCAGACCAAAGCTGAAGCTCCAGCTATAGCACTGTGTCCTCTGAAGTTCCATCAAGCCTCACATTCATGAAATTCCAGAGTGGTTGGGCTTGGAAGGGACCTTAAAGCTCATCCCATTCCACCTCCTGCCTTGGGTAGGGACAACTTCCACTGTCCCAGGTTGCTCCAAGAGCCATCCAGCCTGGCCTGGAGCACTTCCAGGGATGGGGCAGCCACAACTTTTCCATTTCTTTTAATGATTTTAATTATAAGAAATGAATGTGGTGTTTGGAGCATCATAATTCTAATAAAATAGGGATATTTTTTCAGCATCTGCACTGAGACAGTTTGGGTTGTCAGCTACTTTAACATATCAAACCTTGGAAGTGTCTGGGATTAGATGGAAAATCTAAAATAACTTAATTGCTTTATGCCTGTTAGAGAATGCATTCTATGTATAGTATCTGCAATCAACTTAGACAAGAGTCTTTGCATTAAAATAGCTTCAGTTATTTTTAAAAGCAGAAAAAACATCTTGATCAGTGCTTTTCCCCCACAACCTCCTGCTGTGGTACCTCCTGCTGTGTTGGTTCAGTAAACATCCCTGGATTAAAACATTCTAAATGGTTAAACTTGTATAACAGTTCTGGGCAGGAAAAGTGATGTTTTTCTATTTATTTTATTTTCTGTTTTATTAATGATGGATGCTAATTAGGTCTGACCACACTGGATATCATCTCCACTGCACATGTGGATAGAAAACATGGAGATTTCTCCAAGACTGTCTTCCCCTTTCACTTAAGCTGCACATTGGGTCAGCTTAATTGGAATTTTTGAAGGTTTTACCCTTACTGAAATCATCCATATGTTTTTTGAAAGATCTCTTTAGGATGTGTGTATTTAAAAAAGGAAAAAATCCTCAAAGCTTTCTTCCATGCAGGAATTAGTCACAGAATGAGATGATACTTGTTGAAATGAGAGCTGAGCAGCTGACTGGTCACATCAGTGGCTGTTTTGGTTACTAAAAGTTCAAAAGCAGTGATTTTAGATTGCCCAGAAGAACCCAGATAGAAGGATCTGCAGTCATAGGCTGAGAGGTCTCCTGTCTGGGAAAGATCTGGGAAGAGGTTCTGTTTAGGGGCTTAATGATCAGTCCTAATCTGTAGAAGACAGAGGGTGCTGCCCTAAAACCAAATTCTCTCCTTAAGTGAGTATTCAGCCAAAGGGACACTTGAATGTCTTCCCTGCCAGAATGCTCTGAGAGGTACAAGTGTCTCCTCAGTCCTGGCTGTGGTGTCCCCAGCTGGAGCTGTGCCAGGAGAGCTCTGAGGCCTTGGGAAGCTGCAGGGCTGTTCTTGAGGCTTAGCTTTGTCACTGAATGTTTTTATGATTTTATTTTATGTGTTAACTTCCTCCTCACTTGGAATTTCACAGTGAGGTGTATGGAGAGGAAAATGGAAGCACTGCTACACAGTTTAATAAGGAACAGACAAAAAGCAAACTTTTTTTGCTTTTACTTTTGTCTTCTGGACACAAACCACAGCCACGAGGTGCTATTTTTAGCATTGCACAAGTGGTAATGGCATGTTTTATCTTTTTAAAGGCACAGAAATGAGATGAGCAGCACAGTTAAGGTGGAATGGGTTTGTCCAGGTTGATCATCCTGTTCCTAGGATCTGTGCACTGAACAAGGATTGAATTTCCTTGGATATAAACTTGCCATGTTCATTAAATAACTGCATAACCTGTATGGTCTAGTAATCTACTGTAATTTAAGAATTATCTAATGCATGTCAGCCTGGGAATTGCTAAAACCTAAGAGTTTCAGACTATTTTACTTTAACCCTGTCATTTCAGTAGCAGAAGCTGCTGCTGGTGGTGAATTTTTGTGCTTTACTGTGTGAGTTTTAGATTACTCTTCACAGAGGAAGATGTGATTGTGAAATTATGCTCCAAGGAGTTTATTTTAGAGTTTTTTTCATTCAAATTACTACTTTTCTGAGCAAGACTTCAGCTTATTTCTCAATTGGGCTCTTATCTCCAATGTATCTCCTTCTTGTGACTGCAGATGTTTAGGTCTGAAAGGTCCTGAAACAGCTCAATGGTTTCCACTTGCAAATAGGTCAGCAGCTTCACTGGGCTTAAAATGTACCGTAATATGCTGGTCATATAGAATTTCTATACTCTATGTGTGCATATAGGAAATCTGTATTTTATATGTTAACGTTCACACTAAAACTCATGTTATATTTTAAAAGGGAGTTTTTTTTCTCCAGAGCGGACAGACTAAAACTCTGTCACTTCCTTATCTTTACCTGTAGGAAGCCGAAGTCCTTTCACAGAATAGTGGGTGATGATCCTCTCTTTGCTGATTAGATATCCCTCCCCAAAACACCCTTTTTTGGGTTGGTTTGTGCCAGATCTGCTGAGAGATGGGTCATCCTGCAAGGCTGGCTCTACACCAGAGATGAACATGTTCTAAAATGCATCAGGGAATTAAAAAAAAGGGTTCAATGTTGAGCCTGTCACAAAGGTTTCTGTCACACCTGAGCTGCTGCAGGAAAATAATTCAGGTGTTTTGACAGAGGTTGAGCTCAGATGGGGAGTTCTGTAGTGACACTATGTAGAAAGTAATTTTAGGGAGACATCCAGCTCCTGTGGTTTAAAATTCCATTACCTGGATATAAATAGTGCAAGAATTAGATCTTATCTCACAATTACTTCCTAATGTTTTCTGAGGTTTCTGACAAAGGCAGTTTAACCAGAAGTTGCTCTGTATAATATGTGTGTCTTTTATTTTCCAGTTTATTGAGAGAACACTCAATTGATGGCACTGGCTGGGCCCCAACTAGAACATTAAAGGTACTGTGTCCTTCTGGATGTGACCGTCACACTAGATACATCTTTAAAAATCCTTTCCTGGCCTTGGAAAGAAACAGCTCATGTGGTTTGCTCAAGAACAGGTTTTTGAGGTGAGGTTTTTGGCTTTCAGCAAGCGTTGGTGGCAGCAGTGGGACAGGTACAGTGCTGATTGTAGAAATATTGATAGTTTTGTTGTGGCTGCACAAGTCCTGCTCTGATAAAAGGTTTTGGAGGTTGGTGTGACTGCAAGTGACTCTGCAAGGTGTGCTGGGTTTCACCTAGGCAGCAAACACAAGAGCATCCTGTGAGCAGCAATCCATAACCTTGGTAATTTCCATGGGATTGATATTCCTGACAAAATCAGTGCAGAGCACTGAGCAGGAATTTATCTTTGTGTTGCTGTTCCCAGGAATGCTGCCAGGGTTGTTTATTCCAGAGCTTTAACAGCATTAAGTGGATAAAGGGTACACATCAGGTCTTTGTCTCTTTCAAAAACCAGATTGAAAATGGCTTTTCTCTGACACTTGCTTTGCCTTTTGGCACTGTGAATGAGATCTGTGACTTCCTTCAGCTGTAAAATCTCTTCTGAGGTGAGCATGTGACTGTCTGGAAGTAAAATGAGTGTGTTGTTTTGTGGATTTTCTTGAACAATCTTTTTCCCTATTGTTTTTTCATCAGTTGGTGTGATTTTTATGTTTTTGTTTTCATCTCAGGTAAATCAAGGCCCTGAGTAACTTAAGTTAGCCACTTCTGTTCCTGTCCCTGTATTTTCATGCAGAGAAAGTTTTTAGGCTACAAGTTTTAAGCTTCAGCTATTAAAAAATTAGTACAAGTGGACAAGAAACCCAAAAGACAGGAGCTTTTTCTGTGATGGTTGAAATGAAAGATTCAGCAAGAGGAAAAGAAGTAGTAGCTTAACTTGAAAAAGAAAAAAAAAATCAAATCAAATTATGTTCTGTTTGGGTTTTAAAATTTTTTCACATGGAAGCACCACAGTTGTGAGGTCACTTTGTGCAGCTCTTGATCACCACAGGGGGAACAGTGGGAACTTGCACAGAAGCACTGTGGACAGAAATCCAGCCTTGGCCTGTTAGAGACTTAAAGTCAATATTTCATTTGTTAATAATATGAAGTCAGCCTGGTTTTCTGGAGCAATAGCCTCCTGACCTGCCCAATAAAGCACTCTGGACTACTCCTAAAGAATTAAATTGGGAGTGGGCATGTCCTTCTGCCACAAAAACCGTTCCAGGGGCATTAGAGGAGCCAGTCAAATAGAGAATACACACGAGAAGCCCCATGCACAAACCATGCTGAATGCATGGAGCTTGTGTGCTTGTTAACCCTTGAGAAGGCTCAGAGTTTGATTGTGTCTCATTTTTGAATCCTTGTGGTGGCAGCAGAGCTCTTACATGAAAAAATCCTTCAATATAAACTGCTGTGACCTTTTTAATGTTTTTTTTTTAGTATCAAATGGGTAGAAACATGAAGAAACTTTCTGAAATAAAAATGAAAATCTGCTAAATTGTCTGTAAAACTTACCTGATAAAATGTATTTTTAACAGTGTGGAGGATTCTTAAAGGGGAAAAAGACCTAACTCAGTTTTGTTTCCCAGCATTTATTTGCACTTGGTATCATCTCATCCCTGATTGAATCCTCTTCAGGTTACCAAGTGTTGAACTTTATCTTTTTTCCCTTCTGTGTGCTTGGGAACACGTTTCCATGGACCACTGTGAAGAGCAGCCTGCGTGTGAGTGAAGGCACTAAAGAATGTGCTGTTTCTGAATTCCTGCAGTAGATGCTTTTTTGAAATCAGGTTCTGAGCAGAGTTGGGCTCTTACCCTGAAAACAGGTTTAAAACACTAACCTGCCAACCTGTCTATATATACACTTTTTAAATTACCTTTTTTTATTCATAGAAACACTCCAGAATCCCAAACCATTGGATAATTTCTGGTAGTGGTTGGTCTCCAGGATTGTGTGGATTGAACACTGCTGCAATGTTTTCTAGCTGATCTCTGTGTCATCTTCTACTCCTTTGTAGCTAAACATGTTAGCAACAGGAGCTTATTTACCATTCAGTCTCCATTCTGTCATGTTCTGCATCATTTTTTTGCATACTTTCCTCTCTTAAAACAGCTTCTTCACAAAGCTGGAGACTGCTGCAGTTACTTTAGTCCCTGCTCAGAGAGCCTGACCTTGCTTTTCTCCTGTTTTTTAGATGGGGTGGTTAAAATGGAAGTTTCCCAGGCAGAAAACAAATATATGGCTTTAATACCATTCTGTTCTCAAATTTTTTTTAAAGTCACTGGAAATACCAGCTTTTAAATACTTCATATGACTTAACACTGTTGCTGTTACTCTGCTACTCTGCTATGTACCCTTCAGTAGTTTCAGTTTCAATCTCCTGTTAGTCCTCAACATGTACCTTATTTGCCAGGATTATCACCTCCCTAGCTGAGTTAGTTCTCCTTAATATTCCTCAGCTTTGTCCTAAATGCTTGTTTTCATTTTGCTATAAAAACATCTCAGGTGATTGATTTTAAGATCTGAACAAGTGGATCTGTATTTTAAATGCCTGATTGGTTCTAAAAGTCAGGCTCCTTCTGCAGTTACCTCTAACCAGCTGCAACTGGAAACTGGTTCATAAATCAGTGGCTGATAGATGGACCTTAAAAATAATCAAAGCACACTTGGGCAGCTCTGTGGAGGGCTGAGCATATGAACATTAAAACCAGTGTTTAAAAATGTATGATGGATATTCACAGGGCATATTTGTCCTTTTTCTTCTTTTTGTAGCTGTGCTCTGACAGAGATCAGGTAGCTGGGCTATTTTCTGGAGGTTTCCATGTTTGTTAGGTGTATGTGCATATCAGTTTTTCACTGAAGTAGTTGGAGGTGCTGGGTTTTGTCATTTTTGTGTTATTCCCATGTGCAGGTAGTCTTAAACTGCAGATCTGCAGACAGCTTTTCATGCCCACCTACAGGAAACCACTGTTTTTTTCAGGAATTCCTCTCCCATAACTCCAGATCCTGGGTTAATAAATATCTGCCTATGCTATTAGATTACCTGATCTAAAAGGAATTAAGACTCATTTCCAGTAAACTATTGCTATTTGGAGTTGATCCTTAAGAGCCTGGGTTATTTAATTAGTGTTTTAATACTAAATGCCAACATTTTGTCCTGTGTGGTTCAGTGGTTCTGGCCTTGTCTTCAGGCAGTGGAATGACTTCATTTGGAATCATCCAAATGTCAAACTAATCTCTCAGAGAAATAAATCAGAGGGTCATGACTTAATTTTTCCAGTTTACTTCAATGTTTAAGCATCAGCCTGGGGAGTTTTGAAAGTACAAAACTTTTACCCATCATCTTTAAGGAAAATAGATGGTCTGCTGTCAAAATCATCTCTAATTAGTGCAGAGGAGTATTTTAAACAGATAATAAAATAACTGTCAGTGTCTTGAGGATGAAGGGAAAAAAGGAATTTGTATGCTCTATGTTACATTAATTCTTGTTGCTCAGGCTGTTTTTCTCAGCATTATGATAATATTGTACAGTTGTTGATTTATTCAAATCCTGTTTTGGAGTTGGTCTTTTTAATGTGTCTTCCTTACCTTTAAAAATTGAGTAAGTGCCAGACAAAAACTTCAGACCCAGTATTTGGAAAGAGAAGCTATAAACCACTGAAGGCAATCTTCTGTGTAGATCTGACATTCAGTTTTTTTTCTTAAAAAAAGCTTCAGGAAATACTTTTCCAGGGATACACTGTGTTGTGTTTTGACTTCATTATAAATGGATTTTATCAGTTTTGTAAGAAGCAGTTTATTTCTTTCCCCTCCATACATGCCCAGGCTGCTGAAAAGATACAACTCAGTGTCCTAATTTTGCTTTAGGAAAGATCTGCAAAATTTTAATTTTCTCTCTTTAACATCCCCTGGCAAAGCCAAATCTTTGGTTTAGGTACAGTAGCTGTTGTTATGAGCATGTGAGTCAGGAGAGCTGAGATACCTCAGGAAGTGTCATGAAACCATGCTTGTTCTCCCCCAATTGTTGATTTCTGAATATTGCACTTGTGTCAGCTTTAATGCACTGAGCAGCCTCGTCTCCAGAGGGGGATGGCTTTGGTGGTGTAATCACTGTGGTGTAGTTCATTAAGAAGCTATCAGAGAATTCCCCAGGGAACAATTTACACAGGATTATCCACTTGCCCTGAAGTAACCACGGGCCAAAGTCAAGGAGTCAGTGGCAGAGTGAGGGATGTGAGAGGAGTGCTCCTGCATACTTGGCAGCTCACAGCTGGCTTGGTCTGGGAGAGAAATAGGCTGCAATTGTTCCTGTTTTCTTTCCCCTCATATATTTAAGTACAAATGAAATGGTTTTCCAGCCTTCCTCCTTGTTTTGTGTTTGCTAACTGGAGCAGTTCATGCCTTTTAAGTTACCCAGAGCCCTGTAGGGAGCTGCTGTTGTGTTTGGGTGGGAAGCAGAGGCAGGGATGGTAGGCACATGACAACTGAGGGTAGCTTTTGTGGGTGGCTAAAGAAAGGTGACATTCATTTTATCACCTTATTCTAGGTGCAGACAAGAATCTTGCAGCTTCTGCAAGATTAGTGAGGAGCAGGAGAGGAAATATAAAAGGAGATTTTTTTGGGGAGAAGACAGTTTAGGAGGGAAGAAGTTTTTCATAAGCCAAAAAGTGCCTACATCTCTGAAAGGAAAATACTTTTTTTTGATCTCTAGGACCAGTGATAAATTTGGTGTGGTGGGATGAAGTGTGCTTGGCTTTTTAATGCTGCAGTGAAGAGAGGAAGATGCTGGGCTTGTTTTTTAAGAGATGGTGGAAGAAGGGGAAGGGAAGAAGAAAAACACCTTAGGGTGGTGTTTAGGCAGACAAGACAGCAGAGAGCTGTCCCAGGACTCAGCCATGCGTGGCCTGGACTAGAGCAAGCTGAGCTTTGGAGTGGCATTTCCAGCCCTTTTTTAAAACAAACTAAAAAATTTGCTTCAGACATGCATTTGTATAAATGACTGCTGCTTGTTTTGTTCATCTGACCGGGTTAAATTGTTTGTTTATAAAGAATTCTTTAGCAACGAGCTTTGACTTGGTTAGTCTGTTAGATCAGAAATGCTTCTTGGATCTCTGAAGGGAAGTTCTTTGATTGGAAGTTTGTTGGGTGCTTTTGTCTGGTTTGCTCTCAAATCAATGTATTAAATATACTTTGTCTGTTAAAGGAAAATCTTAATTTGCAATTTCCATGTTTGCCCTCTCTTCAGAAGCGCTTGTGGTTGTCTTTCTGAAACCCTCGTCTGTGGCATGGTTTCAGTGGCATGGCTTTTGTGAAGTGGTTCTGAGAACTGTCACTTGGCAAGATCAGTGACTGAGTTAGGACATCCTAGAAATGCAAAGCTTTGAGACTCCCTGGCCTCAGGAGATGCTGTTTCAAAAGCTCCATTGAGGATTTTCTGTCACTGCTCTTGACTTCAGACACTGCTGCAGCAGCAGGTTTTTTCTCCTTGTTTGGCATGCTGAAAATAAATCTGTGGGCAGGAGTTTAATGTAACTTTTCACTCAGATGCAGCACAAAAAATAGTCCAGAATGAAAAGAAACAACTATGAGTCTGTTGATCATCTGACTTGCCTGTGTTGACTTCCCCATGCTCCAGCCCAGAATGGGGACAGTGCCATGGAGCAGAGTGTGCTTCCCCCATTATTCCATGTTCCCCTTGTCCACTATAGATTTGGCCAGGTACTGCTGTGCTTGGGAACCCAGGTTCTTGATTTCTGATACCATCCCTGCCTCCTCTGGACTGACAGAACAGGTGTGAATTAAACCCAGTTGCATATCCAAGTGGAGTCCCAAAAGCATCTGACCCACGGGTGACATCCCAGCTGATAGGAAATCTCTGGGATACGCAACAGGGAACAGCCTGGGCACGGCTGGAGCAGGAACCAGATAAAGCAGCTCAAGGAATTTGGCAGCCCTGGCTGGAGGTACAAAAAGCAGGTTTGGCACAAAAGCAGAGGCTCTCAGCTTTGCTCTGTGGCTGCCCCTCTGCAGTGGTGCCCTTGTCCTCTGTAACTTTGATGTTAAGCACAGAGAAGAATGGGATGAAAAGCAGCTTTGTAAAGGGAACAGCTGTGTCAGGTGTAGAGTCTGATCTTGTGCAAGTAGGGTCTCACTGAAGTGCAGCCCTGCCAAGGTATGCACCATGAACATTTTCAGTTGCCACCTGCCCTGTGAAGATAAGCCTGTGTGCAGCAATTTTTAAAGGTTAACTTTAAGCCACAAGTTCAATAAATATTGGAAGCCAAGCCTGATCCTTTTTTACACTGAAGGAGAATAGAAGTTTTTGAGCTGTTAAATCTGACAGGATCTTCAGTGGTTTGCACATCTTTTAGTTCCTCAGGAAAACCCAAAGCAAGCACCTAGGCCAGTGCTTATCTGCATGCAGCCAACAGCTCTGCTGAAGTCACTAATGCAGAGTGATTATCTCTGCAATTCAACAATGTTGAGTTTTTCAAATACCAAGTACTTGCTTCACTTTTGCTCATCTGTTCCATCCCACTTCCCTTTCTCAATATCCTAGATTTAAATCCAGGCTGGCCTCAAGTTCATTACAAAAAGTAATTGCCCTCTGCTAGTAATTTAGTATTATTTTTCATGGAGCCATGCAAGGGTATAAAATGAATCCAGCAAATCATAAACTTGAATAGATGGAAACATCAAAAATGGTATTAAGACTTTCACAGGTAATTCAGTAATAATAATAATAATCCTGTTATGTTTTTTGATGTCTAGAAGGGCAGTGGAGATGTACAGCATTCTGACAGCTTGTGCCTGTACAAAAGTTTTTTGTTGGTTTGTTTGGGTTTTTTTTTCCTTGTTTTTTTAATAGAGCTCTTTGAAACCATCCTGAAGGAGTCAAGCACTCCAAAGCATTAAAACCAGGATTCAGCAAATAAGAATTCGGAAGCAATTGGTTATGTAGTGGGAAAATATGACAGTGCATCTCCTTTTTGAGCTGCAGCATTTCCTTGTGTGAGGTATTGGCGCTTGTATTGGATAAGGAGAGTTTTGTCTGGAGAGAGCTCTGCTGGTGTCTGGGGAGCTTCTGACAGACCAGGGGGTTCAGCACTGCTCAGGGTAAGGAAAAGATGAGCTCTTGAGGATTTTAGAAGGCACTGACTTGCTTCTGGTTTGTTCCTTTTTAGCCATGCTGGTGCTTGAACAGCTGTGGGCAGTTTGTAACTCTGGGAATGCAGGTTTGGCATTCAGGATTTAGAAATGACCCCAGAGTACTTGTGTGACCTTGTCCCTTTTAATGCTCAGTATTGTGATTTCTGCATCACACTCTCCATCTGCAGCATGCTGTCTCATGGTGTAGGTAGAAGGCAGCTTCTAAAAATGTCTTTTTTTTTTTTTTTCCTGCAACTCTGCCTCCCTGAGGGACAATACAGCCTTGGAGGGCAGCAGTGGAATGGGCTCCTGACCTTTGGGGCCAGAGGGGCTGCCCAGAGCTGCTGAGCACCCTCTGATGCCTGGATGTGGGAGAATCAAGTGGAAATTGAGATCTTGCTGCCTATTTCTGCTCTCCATGCTAGTAAATCCTCCTTTTATCTGTGACTTTGGCACATCACTACATTGTACTAATAATTTATCCCTAGGATACAGGTTTCCTTAATACCATGCTCTGCTGACCTCTGCTATGCCTGGTTTCTGTGCCAGCAGTTCAACAAGCACAGAAGCTTAAATAAAGTGCAAAACAATGATTTCCATCCATTATTTGAAATAGTTCATTCTTTTCCTGCTTGCCAGGGCACTGGCAGAGTTGTTTGGGAGTAAGGATGTCTGCTAAGCACAAGAGTCTTAAAATTTGCAGCTAACTGTAATTAAATCTCTGGGTCACCCTTTTTGTGCAGTTTATATGTCTGTGCTGCCACCAAAGGTGGTGAGCAGTTGGAAAGTTGCTGTCTTTGTCACACCTGAGTAGGTGCTGAGGCTGGAAATGCTGACAGTGCCCTGCTGGGCAGATTGATGTTTTAAAAGCAGATAAACTGAGTGGGTTGTTTGTGCAAGATCAAAGGGAAATTGGATCGTGAGAGGCTGTTGGCTGCGTAGTGCTGACATCGTGTCTTGTTCATTAGGGCATAATTGGACAGTGTCCTTAAGGGATATGGATTTCTGTGGTCCACACTCTCAGCACAGGGCCCAGAACAGGAAACAAGTTCAAATGCACTCATTTATTGAAGTTCTTCTGCTGTGCAGAGGAAGTTTTTTACTTTGAGGCTTTATCGTTGTTATAAAAGGTGTATTTTAGCTGTGGAATGACCTGAGACAAATGCTTATATAAGAACAGTATTTCTCTGTATTCCTATTACAGCTCACCCTCATTTCTCTGATATTTGACAGTTTCGAGTATTCGTTTGACCCCTTTTTAATTTTAAGATTAGATTGCTGAATTAACTTTAAGTACTCATTCTTTAAACTGAGCAATGCAGTTTTCAGTTGGTGGCAGAGCCTAAGGTATCACTACTCTCCTTGAATGGAGGAACAACAGAAATACACGCAGAAAGATCTGACCTTCTATTTTTGCTGACTTCTAAACACCAAGTGGCCATGAAATGGGAAAGGTTTTTCAACATTTTGATTTAGCATAGTAATACATTACTTGTAATCTAGATTTTTTTTCCCCAGTTATTTAATAGAAAAATAAAGTTTGTGAACAGGTTCAAAACTCTTGAAATGCATGTCTAACTGTGTTTTTTCTTTGCAGGATATTGTCTGGGGGTTAAACTCTTTATTTACTGTAAGTAAAGAAATATTTTTCATGTCCACTTTTCTTTTTTTCCTGCCTGGTTTAGTTTCAGCATCACCCAGTGCTAACCTTCTGTGTTGCCTTTAAAAGTTTAGGTGTTTATTTTCTTTGGCTTCAGTGGGTGTTGGATGAGTATGAAATCAGATTGTGATTTTGTTTGTGGAACTCATCCAGACTGTCTGAAGTGTCAGCTCTTTTGTCCATTGATTTTACTTTGGTTGGAAATACTAGGGGATATTTTGATAACAGATTATCTGGGATCTTCCACACAATATGAAACTCCTGCTGATTTGCAGGAAATATAAATTCATACACAAGGAATTGTGTTGGTATTAGTCTTAAAAAAAAAAGTGATATTTAGGAATTAATGACAGCCCTGCAGTCTCATTCCTTTTTTGAACACTTGCATTCCTATTCAGGGGCCTTGGTTGGTGTCCTGATTTGAGTGAAACCTGGGGTTTGCTGCTTGAAGATGAGTTGGGGGCTGCCAGGAGCCTTTCACATTGTGGGATAGTGATTTTTCACTTTACAGAGGCTGACCTTACACTGGGGAGAGATCTGGGCTGCAGGCCTTGTGATTCAGTGTTATTTTTAATGATGATTAAATTTAAATTTTATTTTAATGATGATTCCTCTTCTCCATTGTTTTTAACCCTAGACCCTTTCTCTTTCCAAAGTTAATATTTGAGATTAAACTGAGAGGCCTGAGGTTTGTTGTGACTATTTCTGCTCCCTGACCCCACATGTCCTTAGTTCTTGGGGTCTTTGCACTCCTTTTCCTCTAGGCCCTGGTTTTCCCAGAGCACTAAAACTTCCCCTGTCAGGCTCCAGGTTACATAGCTTTTTCACAGAGAGAATTAAATTGCTTTTCTATGGAGGTGGAATTAAAGAAACTCCTACTTTATCAGCACACTGTTTGCAGAAATTTTTTTTGAAGGTTTACTTGGCCCTCTAACAAAAATCAACAGGAATTGTGCCTCTTGAAAGTTTGACTGTTCCTCCAAAATTTAATTTTCTAATAGAAATGCATTCACTTCCAGGGAGAAGTGTCATGTGGCCCACATCAGAAGGGCTTAATTCCCTGGTGCTGTTGCTATTTAACTGTCCTGTGATTTGATTTCCAATTACTCATTTGCATTTACCTTGGGCAGGGACACCACCAAGGCAGTGATTAAATTATTAAATGGCACTGCCCTGTTTGCTTTGTTCCATTTTCTTGTTCATGAGGGCTTTGGGCTCCTTTGGGTGATGCAGTGAGTGGGAGCTCCTCAATGTTCTCTGTTTCTTTTCCAGGATCTTTTGAATTTTGACGATCCTTTGAATATTGAGGCTGCAGAGCATCATTTGCGTGACAAGGTGAGTCAGTGGTTTATTTAAGGCAGATTGTTCTTAAACAAACACATGTTCTGTGCTCAGCACTTCCCAGCCAGTCCTTTTGGAGTGGTGGAGCTGCTGCTTGAGGTAGTCGAGTGACTCATTGTATCAGCAGCCACTTATTCAAACAAAAAGTGATTTCTGTGGGAAAGCAAACTCCACACAGCACTGTTAGTCACCATGTGCAGGGATTGTGGGCCATGATGTGGTTACAGTCCCAAAATAGATGATCTTTTCCTTCTTGGGTCTGAGATTTCCCTTGAAGTTGTGCATGTTCTGTGCAGTAAGCTGATGGTGAGTTGTTTTGGTGTGGTGTCATGAGTGACCTTCACCTTACAAGACCTGTGAAAAGATCTCCTCTTTCTCTGTGTAATTATGTTCTGGTTTGAGAAGCAAAACCAGTGGGAGTCTCCAAGTCAGAAATACAATTTATTAGGAAAAGAAAAAAAAGGAAAAAGAAAATAAAATACATGTAATAATACAAAGGAAAAAGAAACCCAGTGCCAGGGTCAGAATCCAACTTGGCCTCCTGTGGGTCAGGGTGTTGGTGGCAGTGCCATTCCATGGTGGCTGCAGCCCTCCTGCAGTGGCAGATGTGGCTCTGGTGGAGCAGTGATCCTGGAGAAAGGTGCAGGTTTCCTCTGAAGGTGCAGTGGTGATGGATGGGCCTGGTCTTCCTCTGGGAATCCAGTGGAATGGGCTGTTTTCCACTGGAAAGCAAGTTTCAGGTTTTTATCCAGGTAGGGATGCTTGGCTCCTCCCCCTGGATGGAGCATTTCCCAATGGGATGATGGAATTTTATCAGTGAGACTCAGTGGCCCATGAGCAGCAGATCTGTCCCTGGAGGGAGGATGGGTCTGGAAGAGATAAAGAAACTGCCCCAGCTGGATTGAACAGCTGGGCCATGAACAGAGGATTACACCAGCCCCCCATCCCACTTCCAACAAACAGTGATGGAATACCTTTTTTTTGGTTACATTTTGCACTGCAACCCATGACACTTCCCAAAAGCAGCTCTTTGATTCAGACCTCTTCCACGCTGCATATAATTATAAACTCAGGAGAAATTTGGGCAAGTTGAAAGAACAAGAGTGGAAACTTCTGTTTTCTTTTTACTGATCCTATTTTCACGTATATATTATGGACTGGGCAAAGCAGAACATTGCCTGGTGAGCATAAATGGCTTGTACTGCTCACCTCTGAGCAGAAGTGCCAGAGGTATCCATCTTCAAAATCCCATCATATTTGGCTACAGAGATGTATTCCTCAAGCACATGGAACTCACACTTGGTATGTTCAAGACCTCTTGCTCTGATTAAACCCTTCCCACACTTTTGTTGGAGTTAACCTTTAAGATTGAAGAAAGTCTCCAGGTATGCAAGTGTTGATTTGGAGAGTTCATTGAAAATACAGTCAGGCAGTGCACCTAATTGATCTCCTTTTTTCAAGAGGAAATACCAGGATTGCAAGTTCATCTTTCCAGCTATTTTTTGATTAATGAGATCTTGTAGCTATTCTGGTATTCATCCATGTTTGCAGGGCTGAGGTGAGAACATAAAGCAAAGCAGGAAAAAATTGTCTGCACACCTTCCACTGGAAGGTCTTTGTGGTTTTGGTTTATCATGGAATCACAGAATGGTTTGGGTTGGAAGGAACCTTAAAACCCATCCCATTCCACCCCCTGGCCCTGGGTTGTTAAAATTGCTATCCTGCACCTCTCAGCCTCATGGAGAGATGGGAAATCTTGGGAATCCACAGAAAGGAAAATGCTACCTGATTTAAAAGACACACTTCCCTCAAAAACAGGGCTGAGCTCTCAGAAGTAGATACTGCTATACTAATTGCATGGAACTTGTTTGAAGAAGTGAAAAGGACATTGAGCCTTTTATGACAGTCTTCTAAATCACATTTTTTTGGGAACAAACTTTTTTTATTTATTAAACACCTAGTGATCTCATAAGCATTTGTAAAATTCATATTATGCCATTTTAATTTTTTTTTGAGCTTATCTGAATTTAATGTAGATGTTTCACTGATAGTGACAGCATCAGGTAGGACTGGATTTTCTGCAGTGTGTTTTGTGGTGACATCAAAAGAACCCAGTGATGCCTTTGTGGAGAGGATAAATAATGCAAGGGAGAGAAAAAGCTGCAGTTGCAGCCTGAGTTTTGTTTTGTTTTCTTTTTGCTTTCCTCTGGCAGAGATGTCATATTTTGGATAAACACTTTGTTGTGGAGTCAGACTGCTGAGGTCCCATCCTGACTCTTAAGAAACACTTGCAATGCCCAATAGGATGAACACAGGAATGCTAATTAGTTTTCTTCCCTCTGAGATTTGTTTACATTAGTGATAGGATTATAGAAATAGTGTCTGTGCAATATATGCTCTCATGTCCAGTATCTGTATGAACAGATGTGCAAATGCAGCTGTCCAGAAACAGTTCTGCACACACACATCTGTGTCCAGCAGATCCTGCAGGGGAGTCCTGGGAGGGTATGGTGTGTAGCAGCCAAAGCACTGCACCTCGGACTGTCTCCTGTGCTTCTCCCAGGGCAGATGACTCAGAATTTCACTGATGTCCCTTCAGATTTGCTATCCTGGCAGTTCCCTTGCTGACATTCCGGGCTGAGCCTGGCTGCCCCAGAGGGTAACAGCTAATCCCAGGCCTTGCCTGTGGTTGGTGAGAGCTGAGGCTGGGGTTTGGTCAGCTCCAGGTCATCACAAAGGACTCCTGCCTTGCAGATGCTGGAAAAAGTCACATCAGAGATAGCAAGTCCTTACTGCTGATTCTTGGGAAACAGCTGTGCTGGGAATGTTTGTGTTAGATCAGGCTGTGATCCCTTCCTCTGGAAGGCACCTCTCCATTTTTGCATTAAATCTGTGGTGTATAACTGAGCACTTAGTTGTAGCTTTTGGAAAAGCAGCCTTTTTCTAAGATGTAAAATGTTGCAAAATTCAGAGTTCAAGTTCTGTAAATTGATTGCTTTATTAACCTCTCTTAACTGAGATGTGTGTTAGTGCAACTTCAGCTTCCAGCCCTCCAGGACTTCCTTTAGCTCCAGGAAGTCAGTTACTGCACTTGTACCTTTGCAGCTTTCTTCAGCCTGTGAGCATCAAGTCACTTCTGCAAATTATTAAAAAAAAAAAAACTGTTTATGCAGCTTTACTCATTCTACACTCCTCCCACACACACCTTGCTAGGTGCCAGTAATTTCTTGGCAGGCTGTACAACAAATTTGGGCAGAGTGATCAACATCTGTTTTTCCAAATGCTGGGCATCCCTGGTGCCCACTTTGCTCTGCAGTTGGAAGATAAGCAAGCATCCTCTCTTGGTGTAGAGCTCCATAAATCAGAATAAAAAGATGATTGATGTCTCTAAGCAAGGAGTTGCCCAACATCGTCTTCTCACACTGATAGAATCTCAGCAGTTTGGTGGTATGAGTTTTCTTGCTGAATTTTGTCCTGGGTTGATGCTAAATTGTATCCCCATTCATCTGTTTCGCTCAGAAATAAGTGTTGTACCTTTAAAAATTGGATCTGAGAGTGAAGAAGACACACTGGAATTCCTGAGGCAGTTGTTTTCAAAACATAAAGATAAGGGTCTGCAGTTTTTTCGGACTCTCACAGCCTGTGCTTTTTAGCAGGGTGTGGACAGCACAAGAGAGCTCTCCTTTGCTTTTTGGTAGTTTTTTGCTAGCCGAGGCAGAGAAGTTCTCCGAACTGCAGTTTTTTTTCCTTTTCTTGAACTTTTTTTGTTAACCTGCTCTGGACTAAACACCCAAAAGGGCACCAGGAGCTCAGCCCTTGGCCACTGGGCCTGGCCTGGGCCTGGCCTTTCCACCAGAGGAACCGACAGCAGCTAAACCGAGCTACAGCTACGAGAGAGACTTTGTGGCATCTCTGCGGAACGGCGAGAAGTTTTTGTTGTTCAAAGTTGTTCCTTCGTTTATTGGGCTGGGGAGTGTTTTATCTGTTAAATAAACAACTTTTTCCACTTTCTACCAAGGAAATTTTTTTCCTATCCCGATTCAGCTAAGGGGAGGGGTGGTTCATTTAGAGGTTTGTTTGTTTTCCTTTCTTCCCCTCTCCCAAATTTGCCCTAAACCAGGACAATTTTAAGAAGCCCTTACTAATTAATGAGCTTGGACCACTCTGCATTTAAGCACAGAGGTCAGTCTGTCAGTAGTTGTGGATAGCCAGAGTCACTAATTGTCAGTCAGGTCAATTCCATGGGTTCTAAAGTGATGAGAAAGTGTTTAAGTTTCAATGACTGCTCACTTAAAAATGAGGTGAGCTAAAAATTGTGGGATTTTCTGGTTTTTATACAGGAAACACATAGAGCTTTACTGATTTGCTCTGTGGCAGCCAGGTAGGCTGAATATTGAAACAACAGGGATGGAGCTTGGCAGTGGAAAACCAAGTGAGCTTAGTGCTTCAGGACTTGTGTATTCCTCATCCAGAGGTGCTGTGGGCTGTGTCTGTGATTTGTTAGGTGGAATCTGGGAAATACTTTCCATGTGTCCATCTGTTATGGCGGATTTGGAAACTGTCTCAGGACACTGCGATTCACCAGGATCTCACAAGCCTTTACATTTCCTAGTGGTGTTTGCTTCTGCCAAAAAACATTCCAAAGCCATGCTTTGTATGGCTTAAAGTAGAAATGTTTTTCCAAGTATCCCTTAAATTTCTTCCTCACCTAAGCCTGTTGTGTCAAGAACCCTAATGCTGTGTCCTGTTTGGATTGTATTCATCCTGTATTTGGTGCAATTGAAGCAAACTTTTGCCATCCTGCAGATTAGCCAGCACTCATTTACTTTTTCATCCATGTGATCTGGAGTTGTTTTAGTAGTAGGAGAAGCTGAGTTCCATCTCCCTATGTTGTTTTCCTGCACAATCCTTCCATCTGAGTGAAACCCATCTGTCAGCATTCAGTGCTCTGTGCTGTGTCCTTGTGAAAGACTAAGGTAGATTGCACTTGGCAGAGAATTTTCCTTTCTCCTTGTGAAAATCCATCTCATCATATTTACCTGCAGCTCTGAAGTGCCAGAGCTGAGAAATCTAATGGGAGTTGTTGTGTGTTTGCCAAGGATCCACTTCAAACACAAGCATTTTTTACTTAATTCAGCGAGCCCTGATTCTATTTGCATCATCTTTGGAAAGCAGCATTTAATGCTTAATTCTTCTGCATAGGTTTGTGTGGAGGAGTTTGGCTCTGGATTGACTTCCTCAATTCTTTCTTTGATTTTTTTAAATTTTAATTAAAGATTTCTCCAGGTGATAAAATAAGGTTTTTATTTCAGGATTGTTTCTGCAGAGATGGATTTTTGAAGTTCATGGTGTTACGGAATCCGAAGCTGCCTCTTGAGGTTTCCTCTTAGGAATGTAATTTCCCTACAAAGCCTCAGTTCTTTAGGAAACTTGGCTTGAAAAACCCAGTCCCTCCTCTGTTGCTTGTGGTCTTTGGAGATTGTTCTAACGAGCCTTGTGGGATGAATGTTTTTCTAAAGTTATTTGAGGACTGTCATGTTGTCTTCACTAGTGAGAGCACTGATCTAATTCCATTTGGAATTCCATTGATAATTAGGAACATTTGCTGAGCATGGATTTCACTGAAGATTTTTTATAACCTTTCATAATTGTAGGCAGTTTTTTAGAGTCCTTAAACAGCAAACAATTTTTTCACACACAATGTGAAAATTCTTCAGAAATTCTACAGAAGAGCCTTCATTTCTGAAGCACTGCCCAGAGCAGCTGGGGCTGCCCCATCCCAGGAGGTGTCCCAGGCCAGGCTGGACAGGGATTGGAGCAGCCTGGGATATTGGGATCAATCTGGGATAGTGGAAGGTGTCCCTGCCATGGCAGGGGGCAGAATGGGATGAACCTCTAACCCAAACCAGTATAGAATTCTGTGAAGCCCTTGGGGAACTGGGCAAGAACCAGCAGCACCTGACAAAATATCAGATACCTCCTGAGAACAGGTGAGCCATGGGAAGAGAAGGTTGTCAGCAACTAAGTTATGAAAGTAAGGAACAAATACAGATTTTCTGTAGAAGATCTTGAGGCATCCCTTTGGAAGCATACTTGGAGTTGGATTTCTCCCCAAATTTTCCATTTCCATCAAAAACTGTCATTGCCCAGCACAGCCTCTTCAGTTCTGGAGCCACCAGAAACCAGCAACAGGTTGGGATTGTAAAACTAGTTCCACCAAGAGTGGTTTCCTCCTTGTTGGTTTATTTGGAGTTTTTATCAGACACTTAGGTCTGGCCTGGGAAGCACATCTCAGAGTGGAAAGGGATTCCTGTCCTTGTGTCTCACCTGGAGTTTTATCAAACACCAGTCTGAGAGCCTGGTGCTTCCTTCTCTGAGTTACTCCCCCCTAGGGTGCTGAAACAGGAGCTGGCAGATCGGGAATTTTTTATCTCTGCTGAAGTGTGGAGTAATTTTGTCCTTGCACTGCTGGTGCCTTTAGACAGCTAAAGAGTCCCAGAGCTCACTGCCTCTGTCATTTCAGATCTGATCCTTCTAAAGACTCTTCCCAAATAATGTCATGGCCAGCTGTACTGTCATCCTCCTGGCTTCTTATTTCTGTGCTGATACATAATAAGGGCATAATTACATTTACATTTAAGCCTTCCTTTAAATTCCAATTTTCTGTACTGCTGAAGAAAATAATTTGAAATTAAATAATGCCTTCAGATTTGGATTCTGCTTTATCTCCTCATTGATGATGTTGAAGTTAGTTTTCTTATGTTAATGTAATTTCCTCTCTCAGAAGATCAGTCTGTTTGAAATGCTCTTTGATACATCTGAATGAAAAGCATGCTATAAGTGCTAGTGTGCCACAGGTGTGTTACATCCTCTAAGATGGCAAACTGACACAAAATAAAATTAAACTTGGGAATTTGGGGAAAAAAATATTCATTATCTGTATTTCTTCCTCAGATCTTCTGGTTTAAAGTAATTCATTTAAGTGATCTTACAGTAGCTTCTTTGTTTCTCTGTTGTACCTGCTCTGTCTTTATCATTTTTATGTCAAAGGCATATTTAAATATTTAGCTCCTGCAGGAATTCTGCCTCTTCAGAAGACATCAGGTGTTCTCCTTGCCAATTCCTTACCTCCAGACTGCTTAGATTCTAGGGGGTTTTTTCAGTTTATTTTTGGCTTAATTCCTTGAGGCTTAAATCTGTCTGGGAATTAGAAATACAATCCACTGTAGTGATTGTTGGCCAGTTGGGGTGCAAAACAGCTTGTGTGGATAGCAGTCACCAAAATAGTCCAAGATTCTCTAAAAGACATTTTTATGTAAAATACTTAGAGAATATAAAGTATAATAAATAAAATTTCATTGTGGATGCTGCATGCTGTCACTGTGCATTACATAGAAGATATTATTTGTGGTAAAAAGCATTAGAAATAGCTCTAAACAAGCATTTTATTTTCCAGATAATTGTGGATAATCTGTGTTCTTTGATGGGTAATGGTCCTTGAAGAAATAGAACAGTTGAAATGCTTTTCTTTTGCAGAGTATTCCAAAGCATATTGGGTGGGTCAGAAGTCAAATACCAGCTCTCTATGACCCAAGTTTTTATCATGTTTCTTTCTGAATGTTTCTGTATTGGATTAGAGCCAGGGAATTCACTCCAAGGGTTTTTAATGGCAAACTGCTTTCTCCAATGCCTTCCCTAAGGAATTTTTAAGGAATAATGCTCATTTAATTCATTCACGCATTATTTTTAGCCCAGTTCTCCTTTCAAGGCTTTTCATCCTTGCAAATGGTTTCCCATCACAGCCAGCTGGAAATTTTTCCAATCACATCCCTATAAAGTTCTGTATTCAAACAGTGACAGTGACACATGAAGAGTTCTGATAATTACTGTTATCATTTTTTAATCTCAAATGTCAAAAGTTTAGTGCTTATTCAAGGCAGCTGAAAAATTTGCTTTAGAACAGAGAAAATACTTCAAAAACATTTACTTGAATTTAATTTGATGTCGTCTTTGAAAGTATTTTATTATTATTATTATTATGTTTGAGCTGGTGCCGGAGGAACAATCTGCTGGGGTTGGGTTTGTGAGGTGCTCATAAGGCTTGAACAGTTTGAGCTGAATAATTTTTAAGGGGTTAAAAACCCAAAGTGTGACCCTTTGAACATGGCATAAAGGAGTGGGAAATCAGCAGTAAACAAAATTTTCTGGAATTTTTTTCTGACATTGTGCTGTGATTGACTTCAGGTCTTGCCTGGGTTAGCCCTGCATTCATTTGGAGATGGAGAAAAGGGAATTGGTTCCAGCTGCCAAGTGAGGTGTTGTCAGGGATTGGGGCTTTTCCATGGACTCCAGCCCTGTGTTGGCAGACTTGAAAGCAACCTGTCTGAAAATTTCATCTTGTCAACATGTCCTGCCTGCCTTGTCAGGAGTGTGAATAATTCAGTAACAAAAGCTACAAAGCCAGAATATTTTTTTTTTCCTCCTGCTGTCTTGGAAGATTTTTATTTCAGTAGTAAAACATTTACCCTGTAACTCCAAATTACTTTCCATGTGAGTCACAGAGTGGTGTGGCTTGTCAGGAGCCCTCGAGACCATCCAGTTGCGCCCTTTGCCATGGGCAGGGACATCTTCCTCTATCCCAGGTTGTTCCAAGCCCTGTCCAGCCTGGCCCTGGACACTGCCAGGGATGGGGCTGCCACATTAATTTAGGCAGATTTTGTACTGTCTTAGCACTGGGAAAAAAAATCAGGCTTTCTACAAGTTCTGCAGGAACAGTTTAACAGCTCTGTCTATTCAGAGCCTTTTAATCAAGCATCATCCTGGGTTTTCTTGATGCCTTGGATTTTAGGTTTTATATTTTTTAGATTCTGTGCTGGTTTTTTGGGTAGTTTTAAGTTTCATATCAAGTGCTACTGAGTTCTCTTCACAGAGTAGAGAAACTAAACAATTCCTTCTCTAGCTTGGGACCAAGGACAACTTTCACGCTCAAGAATGAAAACAGCAGTGAAGTGAGAAAGAAAAAACCAGGAGGATGGAGCTTCATAACCTGAAGCTGTAATTGGACAATTAACTCCAATGAGCTAATGGAACAGAACTTATAAAAGTGTGGGACCTTGTGATTGAGTGACCATTTTGGGGCATCTTGGGTGCAGCCCAGCTGGACTCTTGTGCAGCCCAGGTGGGCCCAGTGAGGGCTTTTAATAAATCCCTGCTTTATCCTTCTGCTCTGTCTGGTCTCTGTTCCAGGCCAGCCTCCAGAAGGCATCATCCTCATCTGGGACTATCATAAGCGTGGTGGTTGTGACATGACTGCTCCTCTGATTAGGGAGAGCTCTCTGCTGTGTCAGCTCATGGTCAGGCACTGCTTGGATGACAGATTTTACCCTGGAGGGTTGGGCTATTGCTTTTACTGTGTTTTCTTTGGCTGCATCAACAGAAACAAGTTTTTAATGGCGCTGCTGGCCAGAAGAGCCTGTTGGGGTGTGTGCTCCCCAGCAGTGAAATGTGAGCTCAGGGAGCTGGGTTTCTTGCATTCCTGCACCATCTAACCCTGCTCTGAGGTATTAATATAACCCTCAACTCAAAACCAGCCCTTTTAACTTCCCCAGCCCTTCCAGTGCTTGGTGCAGAAAACAACAGCTGCTTTGGATTCTTCAGTAGCATTGAGCATGTGAACCCCTGGGCTGAAATCCCTCTGGAAAAAAGAAATGGGGTTTTCATTTAATAGGGGAGAGAGTAAACCAGGTCCGGGCAAATTGGGAATATTCTGTTTCTCATATTCTCTGAAAATTTGCAGATGTCTGCCAGCAAAATTGAAATAGGTAGGTAACTCTGAAAGATTTAACAGGTGGCAAGAAAATATGATCCTTTGGTTTAAGGTTCTTACTTGGTTCATCAGGAATGAAAATTGATATTTTACCACTGCAAATTTGGGGATTTTTCTTCATTGGCTACAGGCAAGCTGAACTTTTCACCTTGTCTTGATTTTCCTTACAGTGTTCAGTAGTCACTGTAAGTGATTTCATTTTGATATCTTTTGTTATAAACTGAGAAGTAGGTTCAAACAAAAATAGATGACTATTTTATTTTCAGTATCATGAAGTGATTAATGTTGGTTTACTCTAGAATTTGTAGGCTTGACGCTGATTTTTGTGTGAATAGAATAGGATCTGATGTCCACAAACTGCAGTGCTGGCCAGCCAGTCTAAATTTAAATGATGGAGAGCTGTTGAGGTGCTCAGTACTTTGCTGGTGAGAATTGGAGTGCTGTGCAGAGGGAAGTGATTCACCCTGGCTGGGACAATGGAGCAGTGGGAGGCTGGGCATTCACTTGGATCATCTTAGTCCTGGATTAACAGCCTGACATTTAAATTGCATTCTGTTCCTTATCCTTTCCTTGTATATCTCAGTCTTGCTGTAATGTTCCTACAGAGACAACCTCTCTCACCTGTTTTATCTCTGCTCTGACAGGATCACTTTTGAAGGAATAAATACAAACCACTTTTCTCTGCCATGCTGCCCTTTGTACTTGCAGATGCCAAAGGTTCCCATTCCCCAGATAAGCTAAAACGCACAAGGGGAGAAGCAACCAGTTTTTTAATCTTGACATTCTATTTTTTTGTTTTTCTTTTTTTAATCTGCCTGCAAAATAAATCCTTTTTCTGGTTGTCAGAAGTGAGGTTGGCCTGTGGCTTAGCACTGGGCTGTGCTGGTTGCAGTCACAGCTGGGACTCTCATCCCAGGACTTTTCTGTGTTACATCTTGGTAACTTCAGCCCTCCAGGCTTGTGATAAAGGGAGTAAAGAGTGTTTGGCAGGGAGCTCAGTGCAAGACCGAGGTCTGAGTCGATGACAGTGTCAGAATTGGGTGCATAAGCCACCCTTCCCTGGGAAGCCTCTGGCACTGACAAAAAGAGGCTCCACCAAGGTTTTTGAAACCATCCTCATTGTGCTGCTCGGGGGAGAGTTGCTATTCATGGTTGGCAGTGGCTTAGGATGAGTGGCCACTTAGCCATGATATATTTGCTGTGTTCTACTGGCAATCCCAGCTGTAATTCCTGGGCTGGAAGGAAATTTTCTCGCGTGTGTGATTAAAGTCTGTGGCCATATTTTTAAAAATAGTCATCAGGATTGTCATCAGGAGGGTAATATCCTGAACAAGGCATTATAGTGCAGACAGCTGCTGAAGTAGGTGAAAATGAAAAGAAAGTTTTTGCCTTACCCTTAGAAGCAATCAACTTTATGTGATTAATGTCAATTATTGTGAGTGGGGAGAGGTTCAGAACTCCAGGGCACTTCAGGTTTAAAGTAAATTTTTGATTAAAATTTCTTAGACTGTAGAAATGTAATTGGATAGGGGAAGGAGGGGAATCCCTCCATATATTATAAACTAAACAATCTGGTCTTGAACATACTGAAGTACAAGATATTAGCAATTAGGTGTAGAACAGAAGAACTTCTGTGGAGCTGAGGGTGAAAGAAATACTGAGTTGACAAGCCTGATGTTTTCCTCCTCCATACCCCAAGACTAAAAGCTACCCTTTTAACAAAATGTTCTTGTGTTTGGTGCATCACTGTGGTGTAGAGAGATGTCAACCCAGTGCCACTGTTACTTTTAAAGCATTTCTGTTTTCTATCCCTTCACTTCTCTGATGAAAGTTGGAGTCTGTCAGTCTGATAGTCTCATAACAGAAGCACAATAATTTGAAGGAATATAAAATTATGGATAATGATGAAAGTAAGGAGCCTCTGGAAAACTTGGTGAGGCAGCTGTCAGGTTGGATGAAAGTAATCTTGTGTTTTAATGTAACACAAGTTAAAGGACGTGATAGAAACATTTCTTTGTTCTCTCTTGCTCCAGCCCAACCAAGTGAAATGACTCTGAATCACATTAGTGGGGGTGTTTGCTCTGCAGCTGTAGGTTTTCCAGCACTTCATCCTTGAAGACATTTCCAGGAGGTATTTTGCAGAGTCACTGAGGTTAGCAGGAACTTCTGAGTCTGGGAGTGACTCTTTGGCCACTGACCATGGCCTGCTGAGCTCAGCCTTTCAGCAGGTTCATCCCCCCACTGCCCCTTCCCCTGGTCTGTCCTGAGTCAGTTTGTCCTGGAGCTTCACTGAAGCGAACCTTTGGCAGCAGCTTTGCTTTTTAGTGTTTGTTTTTGGCAGAGGAATAAGACTTAGGCAGCGATACCATCCATCTGTCCCCTCATCCCAGCCTCCCCCTCAATCCCTAGAGCTTTTGAACACTCACATGGATTTCCATCAGACTTGACAGAGCAGCAGAATCTTTACATCCCATTCCTGTGGCTGTCACCAAAACTGGCAGCAGCAGCAGCAGCAGCAGAGAGAGGCTGGGCTGGGGGGGAGCCTCCAGGAAAGCTCCAGGTGGGCACATCCAGCTGGGAGCACACCCCAGGCTTTGTCCTGGCCTCGGCTGCTGGTCAGGCTGAGGTGGTAGAAAGTGCCAAGGAAAAGCTGGCTGTGGGCAGTAATGATGGGAGTCTGCAGATGTGTCAGCTGTCAGATTTTGCTGTCTTTGCGTGCTAGCTGTGTCTTGTAAAGCCCTTTCTGCCTGTGCTAGACATTCCCTGGCTGTAGGGGCTCCAGACTCTTGCACCCTAAGTGAGGCTTTATTTTGGTAAAGAAAACTCCCCACAAGCTATTCAAACACCACAGGGTGTTCCATTGCTCCCTACTGATCATGAGATCTGCATATTTTTGCTTGCAGTTGTCTTTCTTCCTCTTTCATTTAGCCACATTTGAAGTAATTAGTGGACAGGCACTGCCTGAATTTTTAGGGGATTTTGTGCAGCTCTGATTTTTTTCATTCTCAATGCTGCTGGCTCTTACTCCCTACATTGGAGCAATATATGCTGTTAAAAATGCTGAAGAAGCAATTGAGGTCAAGGCTTTGAAGCTACTGCTTCTTCGTTGTGAATTATTAATTCTCAAGGCATACAGAAGAAGTGACATTGTAAAATTCATTGTAAAATTGTGTTTTTTGTCACACTAGCTGCTCTGCTTGCATGCATTCTGCTCTGCTTTTTGTACCATCTTCTTGGATTACCTCTTAGCACTTTTAGTTGTTTCCAGTTCATCTGCAAACTGGATTTCTCATTTTCAACTCCACATGATTCTGTAATTATTTTAATGTGAAGTTTGTGAGGTCACAGTCTTTTGTAGTGAGAAATTACAATGAAAAAAGGGAAGTTCCTAAGAGTTTATCGTGAGATCCAAGGCTGTGTTAGAACAGTTTGAGGTGATACTTCTATACCCACAGAAACAGTAAAAAAATACTGTTTTAAACAGGAACTTCTCAGGCTTTTGATTTCTGGTCTGGGTCCAAGACTGTAGGATGCAAATTAATTTGTTTTCACTTTCAATCCATTTGGTGTCGGACTTTGTCAAAACCTCTCAGCTCAGGGAAGGGTAGAGAGCAGAGGGGCTGTTCAGTGCTGGTCAAGACAGGGGCATCAACAGAGCTGACCCAGAGCTGGCTCTGGCTGTGTTTGCTTCAAGCTGGCTTTGGCAGAACCTCATTTTTTATGTTGTTTGCATTGTAGAATATTTGAGTCAACAAATTAGCTTAAATTAGCGCAGTCTCATCCTCGCTGTGCTCGTCGAGTTTCCTTTGGGCTGGGATCTGTCTCTGTCCTTGGTCTAGTGTGAGGTTTGCCACTTAACCCCATCCCCTGGTTTAAACTGATAGCCTTGCACCAGCTCTTGACATCCTGCAGTCTCTCATCCTGATGGAGAAGTTTCCAAACATTTGTGAGAACACCGTTTTTAATTTGGAGCAGTACAAAACTGCAGTGATGAAAGTGCTTTTAACCTTCTTCAGGTGAAATAAGAAACTCACATTTATTCCTGGCTACTGAATCAAGTATCTCTTCCCTGATTTCTTCTAGAGGAGTTATGAAACACTGAAGAATTCTTTTAATTGCATGCACCCCCAAGGTGTATCTGAAGAACAGAAGTAGATCTTCACCTTTGGCTAACCTCAACTTTCCAAGCTTTTACCACACTGGAAAAGAATGTAGCCCTGAAAGGCTTTCAAGCTTGATGTAGTTTTTTGGGAAGCTATTTAATTTTTGTTGTGGGGTTTTTATTACTCTCTGATTACAGCTTAATGGCTTATTAAGAACAACAGTTCCATCCCGGTCCAAAAACATCTTTTCGTAACAATTCTCCCTGTGAGTCATTGCATTTATTTATCTCCATATTTATTGCAGTAAATCCTTCACTTCCTCTGCTCCCCCAGCCACCCTGTTTGGTGTTTGTTGTTCTCACTGAAACCGTGGCAGCCATGGTAGAATACATCTTTGTTTTTCTGCAGCATTTCTGCATTTCCAGAGCTGCACTGGGGTTTTTCTTGGATTGCCTCCCCATTTCATGTTCTGTGTCCTTGTTACAGCCTTTGAAAGCTTTTCCCAGCAAGCACCAAGTGCATTAAATGGCATGTGCAAATGAGCAACAGCACAGCTGCTAATTGAGCTAACAGATGTAAATAGGAAAAACATTACTTTTCTAATGCTGCAAGTATTTATAGAAACCATTACCTATCTTCCATAAAACTTTGATTATGGATGGAGCCTCTCTCAGGTTCAGCAAAGTTGATTAACCTTTTGCAGATGGTTTGATTTGCTGAGGTAATGTGGAAGAAATGCAGATGTTTTAAAGCTTTTGTTTTAGATGCTTTAGGCAACTAAGTGGCTTAAAAGGAAAGCTGTTGCTTTGCATCCTTTAGCAACATCCATGGCTTTTGAAAGGGAACATATGGCATGGCTGTTCAGTGCCAACAGGGAGTCTGAGCTTTTGGAGCTCACGTGCCTCACCTGCCTGGTCAGGTTAGTTTGAGCATCATTTGCCTTGAGTGGAGCATGATGTGCAAAACCCTCTGGCCAGACCCAGGCAGCTCCCATTTCCCCTGTGCTTGTGATTTATCCATCAAGATCCCAGATCAAAGGACATAACCTCTCTTGGGAATGAGTGACATCCTCATGGGTGGAAGTATTTGCAGCTCATAGGAGGGCAGCCTCAGAGTAATTGGGATAATTCAGTTATTTCAGATAATTCAGAGCTTTCATGTAAGCCTTTCCCACAGCTGGCAAGGTGAGCACTGCCTGGGCAGCCTTGGAGGAGCAGAGGAGACTCCTGACCTCAGGCACGGGGGCACCCAGCAGTCTCTGCCCCCTGGGTTAACTCCCAGGAGCTTTTCTATGTTTTCTATGTTTACAGGCAGCCCAGGTGAAACCTTAAATGGCAATAAGAGATCTGTGGCAGTCTGGGCAAATCCCAGGTCCTTTGGCACCAGAGGACTCTCCAGGCCTCCATCTCCATCCAGCTCCATGGTGGGTTTGGACTCACATTGCATTTGATTCCCAATTTTCTTTGGGGAGCTGCTTTGTTCTCTTCATCTGGTTCAATTCTCTTGCCTCTGTACAAACAGGATTTAGGTGTATTTATCTAATCCACAGCCTGTTGTTCCTCTTTTAGGAACTTCAGAGTCCTTCTCTCCCTTTTATCTTTCTCCTGTGGGAGACAGCAGAAAATTTGTGGAAGCTTGAGGGAAATGGTTCCTGCTTAAGATGTGAAATCTCAAACAAAGGTGTTTAGTATGTTAATGAATTGCTGTGTCTCTGCAAGATATCCTCATGTTCTCGCTGTCCTGGCAGGCAGGTCAGTGCTTCCCACACCAATTCTGTAACCTACCTCTGTGTGCAGATATTAAAAAAAAAAAAAGAAAAGTCCAAACCTTAGTGTTTCTCTTCTTCCTTACAATGCTGCTCTTTTCCAAATAGCTGCAGTGGTGTGTTCTGGCTTTGGTAGTTTTGTTTTTTTTCCCTGTAGTAACCTTTTCACCTTTTTTTCTCCCCCTTAGGACTTGGGTACTAAGAAATCTGCTAAAGCATTTCCTCATCATTTTGCAAAATTACAGTTGCTTGGTGTCTAGGAAAATTTTAAAATCCGAAGTTGAGATCACAGGCTATGAAAATCGATGTGGCTTTGTCTGCACCTGCCAAGTAGAGAGCTCGTGGGAGATCCCTTTGTGTAGGTTTTTCACCCTCCACTCTTCTCTTTCTTCAGAGAACAAAAATTTAATTACAGAGCTTAGAAAACTCTTCACATCATGTAGAGACTGAGCTAAATAAAACAAGGAGAGGGAAATAAGAGCAAGGCAGGAACATGAATTGTAAAAAAAAAAAAACCTCGTACTTGAGATTTCTGTACTACTCAAAGGTTTCATTCAGCTCCTTTTTAAATGGGAGGGGATGTGTGGGGGGTTGGTGGGTGTGAATACTTATTATTTTCTGCAAGGGGCTAAAGAAAGAAAAGGTGAATTTCAATATAATTCATAGGGCTAATGGGTATATCTACCTGGTTATTAAATCCTAAAGCCTTGGCTGAGCTGAATGAATTTTATCAGCCATTTTACTGGTGCTCAGAAGTCTCCTTTCCTAATCACTTTAGAACCACAAGTCAGCTCCTAACAGAAGTTGTTTGGAATTCACCCTGGTAATAAATGTTGGATTCAGGTGGTGTTCTGTTAAAATAAAGCTGCTTTAAAAAATAGTTACTACTATTATGGTTGCTAGCACAGAAGAGGGAAGGGCAGGAGCAATTGACATGTGATCTTTTTCTGTCTCCATTAGAATTTTACAGGATCGTGGATCTAAAGGATGTGCAGGTGGATTAGAAAGTGTGTCACAGTATCTGGGTGGCTTTGTAGTCAAACTGAAGGGGCAGATGTGTTAAACTGCACATTTTCCTACAAGGATTGGCCAAATAGTGCAGGCTGTGAACTACCAGTAGTGGGCATGTTTAAGGAAAATAAATGAGCTGAATCTGCTTTGGGTTTTTTTTTTAATACATATTTTTTAAATTTTATTTTTGGGTAATCCTCATACATAATGTGTTTGAAATAAAAAGATTCCCAAGGGAAAGTTTCCATTAGAACTTTTCCATACTTCTCTGGTAGCTGTCACCAAAGTATTGTGTTTGCTTTGGATAACTGAGCAGATCTTCTGTGGGTTACAAATTAAAAGCTTAATAAAAGACAAGCAGTTAATAAGCATAACTTGGTGCAGTATAAACAGTTGAAAAAATAAAGTCTCCTCTCCCAGAGCTGCCAAATCAGGTCAAATATCAGTTTTTGAAACGTTGCCTAGTTCTTGAGTGTGTGTTTCTACATGCTTTTAGAAAGGGTAGAATGGAATTCTCTTCTGGGATTGAGACTCTACAGATTCTCTCCCGAGTGCTCTTAAATATAATCACAAGAAACCCAGAATGGTTTGAGTTGGAAGGGACCCTAAAGCTCATCCCATTTCACCCCTGCCATGGCAGGGACACCTTCCACCATCCCAGAGTGTTCCAAGCCCCAATGTCCAACCTGGCCTGGGACACTGCCAGGGATCCAGGGGCAGCCACAGCTTCTCTGGGCACCCTGTGCCAGGGCCTCACCTCCCTTTCAGGGAAGAATTCCTTCCTAATACCATCTCTCCATCCATTTAAAATCATTGCTTCCTGTCCTGTTTATTTTATATATGTTTGTTAATGTAAAGGTTATTTACAAAACCTCTTTGTACAAACAAAACACCTTTGTTTAAATACAGAGGATACTTTCTGTGGGATATGTGACATCCTTGAAGGAATGTCATGAATGCCTCTTTCCCTTCTCATTTCTAGCAGGATTTTGCCTGTGCCTCTTTGTAATGCAGGGTACATCCTGCTCTGCTGAATATTTTGCTTCTGATTATTCAGTGTTGCACATCAGCAGCTGTGCCCAGAGAGAAGTGCCCGCCATTAATCAGGAAGTGCTGAGCCATATGGCAGGTGAGGATGGAATATTGCAGCTCTGGGATGAGCCCCTCCTGTTCCCAGGCAGCTTCACAGGCAGCCAGGACCCTGTGAATGCATCCCTGCCAACACCAGCAGGTCCTTCAGCCCGGGCTGCTGAGTGACAGCGTGGCTTTCTGGAGCCTTCTTCCTTCCCTCCTGAGGTCTGGCTTCTCTTCAGCCACTCTTGAGAGCCCATTGTCTTGTGCAGTAACTCAGAAAGGGACAGAGGGGAAAGCCAAGGGTGCCCTGAGCTGCTCCTGGGTATTGTACACATAGGGAAGGTGCAGGTCCAGTGGTGTTTCTCAGCCTTGTGCTCAGCTCCTTTTAGTGAGCCCTCTTTTGGAGAAACACGTGGGAAACAACGTGCAAGAAGCCCTCAGTGAATTCAGTTTCCACCACAGCTGTCATAACCTGCATCTATGGATTGGAGTTGCCTGGGTTTGGAAGTTGTGTTTGAGCTGAAGATGGCATTAGCTTTGCAATGTTAGCTTTTTAACACAGCATACAGTGGGATGAGTGTTCTGGCAGCTGAGAGAGAAAGGTCACTACACGCACTACTGCCTCTAGCAGGTGCCATATTGGACCAGAATAGCTGATCTTTCACCCTAGAAGAGGAGGCAGCCTCTTCCCAAGGAGGAGTGGGATTTCTGCAGCCTTATTTGTAATTTTGGCTTTTAACTTCGTTGGGATTCTGAGCACTTCGCACGTAGTTATGGACATCTGGGATGCACTTGATCAGCTGAAAAGTGAAATCACAGTGTTTCTGGTGGATCATGGGTTTTCTTTCATCTTTTAGGATTTCAACCATGAGATAACCTCTACCCTTTTCACTGGTAGAAAAACTCAGCAGTAGCAGACCAAGCCATCCTAAGAGAGACTGATCTTAAGTGTTTGAAGCATGATGTTGGAGCCAGGGAGATACTGATGTGTTCCAAGCTTGACTGGGGCAGAAAGGTCATATTAGTACTCCCTCGTGGTGGGATGTGATGTCCAGCTCTGGGTGGTCTGTACTAAAACACTGGGGATATGTTTGAAAGGCATCATTTTATGTGTTGGCAAACCTGGAGCTGACATTGAAGCAGGACCGTGCCTTGTTGTGGTCCCACAGGTTCTGGCAGTGGGATTTTGTGCCCTTCCTGACAAAAGCAGAGCCTTGGCAGAGAATTTCAGTGCTTCCATGGCCTCTGCTCTCTCCAGGCAGCTCCAGTGTACCAGGACAGGTACATCATCTACTGCATGTATTGCTTTTTTAGTTGTTTTAATTTTTAGCAGATGTGAGTACTTAAATTTCCCAAGTTTCCTGCTTCATATTCCAGCAGCACACAAAAATGGGAGCTGGAAATTCAGCAGATGCACTCTGGAGTACAGGCCCCTGGGTGTGTTTGGGTGGAACATATTTAATACCAAGCTGTAAGGTTCAGACTTGGAATAACATGCCAGGAATGTGGTGTCTGCCTGGCATCCCAGCCTGCACAGGGATCACACAATGTCAGAATTCCTCTTGCTCAGCATCTGTGCTTTATAAACATGAACTGCCAGAACTGTGTGATTTTCCCTGGATACAGAGGTTATGCAATAGCAAGCAGTCTGTGTGCACCTAAGTTGGTAGCTGGTGATGGCACTCTTTTCCCACTTCATTCCCCAGTGGAGATTGCTGTGGAGCACTCTGAAGGATTCAGAGCCCTCAGGGAGAGCCGTGGGCCTTTCTCTTGCTGGGAGCTGGACCCTGCCAGTGGCAGCGTGGGGATCCAGCAGTACATTGCCATGAGTGCATCCCTGCTGTGCCCAGGGTGACTGTGCCTGTGCTTCCCCCCAGGAGGACTTTCGGAATAAAGTTGAAGATTACATTAAGCGCTACGCGAGATGATGAAGGGGATGGATGGCAGGACCACGGCTCCACTCCAGAGTTCTCCTGACCTCCAACAGCAGCCAAACCAGCCCGGAGTGCACCAGTCCTGTGTCCACGTTGTCCTGAAGAAGAAAACTCACTTCATAACTTGTCCATAGTCAAAGGAGAGTTCAGCATAAATACAGCAAGAAATTGTGTCTGTTGGTTGAAAAAGTTGTCTGCTTCCTTTTAACAAATGTTTACTCTTCTGAACTGTACTGTATATCCTGTTGATGAGATATGCTTGAGAAGTTAAAAGAAATCACTATTGAAATTGTAATTATGCTTTTTTTTTTTTTTTTTTTAAACTCTTGCCTAATCTGGAGGGGGAAGGAAAAAAGCCAAACCGAAACAGCCCAAGCAGAAAAGGTGGTGTGTTTTTGGAACACTTCGAGTTGGCAATAAATGGTCTGTGAACCAAATCACAAAACTGTTGCTTTTGATGAGCAGAAACAATATGAGCTTTTTCTAAGTGTCACTCAGCTGAGGCTTAGAGCTTGCCAGAGTGGAAGTGCAAAATGAGATTCTACTTTTGGTCTTGAAATTCTGAATGCTATTTAATGTAAGTATGTTTTTGTCACAGTTTGGAATTTTTACATTGTTAATTTCAGGCCCTGTTTGGGCTACAGTATTTTTTGTTGTTTGTAGTCATTGTGTGAAGTAGTTAAAAGNAAGGAATCTGCCTTTGGCTTTCCAGTCTGGAGGGTGGTGAGGAAGCATCAGATGCTCTTTGATCTGAGGAAGGGAAATTTAGGCACCGTTTCCTGGAGAGCACCTGTGTCCTCCAGATTCCTGCACTGAAAGGGACTGACAGAGCTGGAACCACAGCACATTTCCCCCCACCTGTGCACACCTGGGTTCCTTGATTTGGAGGGATGTGATGCTGCAGTTGCCTTTCCTGTAAGGAGCTGGATGGCACTGAGAGCCTGCAGAGGAGAGCAGCACTCGTACCTCAGGGGCGGCCTCAGTCCGTGTGCCACAGCACTAGGGTCACACAGGGAAGCTGAGGGAGCCCAGCAGAGCTTTTACAAACCAGAGAAATACACATTTGTGTGGTTTCATGCACAGCAAGTGTGCGTGTGGCACTTGGGCATTGACTGTTGGGGTTTCATCCCCCCTTTGTTCTTTCCTGCTGTTCCTCTGCTGCAGACGATGAAAACAATCCCCACCACAGCAGGGCAGAGCTGGGGTGCAGACTGTGAGAGTGGAACTCAGGTGTTCAGTTCTCCCTGTGCCTTTTCTGTCACTGCTTCACAAGCTCCTGTAGCTGTTGCTGGAGCCCTGGGAAATTGGGATTGGCATGCAGGAGGAGAGCTTCACCTGCAGATTATATTCACAAGCAGCCAAACTGCAGTGAGAGAACTTTGCTGCCAAAACAGATATGTCAGCAAAGGTAAGGAGTAAAACACTCACAGAAATAGCAAGGTTGGGAAATACTTCCAGATTTTGCTTAAATACAGATTTTGCTTATGGCATGAGAAGGATTTTGTTCTTGAGTCCAAAACTCAACCAGGTTGCTGTAACAAAGTAGTTCTTGCTGTAGAGGCACCCTGGTACTGTTATCCCGTTCCATCCTTCAGGAGCAGGGGTCACAATCCCCATTCCTTGGGCTGTCACCATGGATGGCTCCTCACTCATGCCAGGAAGCTGCCACTGCTGCTATGCCCAAGGCAGAGCAAAGCCAGGCTGCTGCTCCGGGGAGCCAGGGAAAGCTGAGCCCCGTGAGCACAAAGCTGCAGCCATCAAAGCCACCCCTGCCTCCCAGAACAATCCTGTTTAACCCCTTCCCTATATTTTTGCTTGCCTGGAGGAGATGAGCAGAATAATAAAGTTTGGATACTGTTAAATACTGTACAAAGAGATCTGAGCATTGGTTTGTGCTCACTAGGACACGGGTGGGAAGGGAATCCTAGATCTCATCAGCTCGCAGTCCAGGAAAATAAACTGAATTTTTCCTGAATGCAAGGAGGTGGGGGGAGTTATGTATTTACAGAAATATGTATTTTTATGTGTATTTGTATGGGTGCAAATATCCTATGCTTCTGCCAGCATCATAGACTGGTTTGGGTTGGAGGGGTGTCTGAGCTGGGTGGGTGGGCCAGGCAGAGGGCTGGGTGTCCCACTAGGTTCAAGGGTTTTTTTGGGAAACGTGAGAGTCACCAGTAACTGCAACTTCCCCAGGGAAGCCCTTCCTGAGCCAGCAAGGTACTGAAGGGTTCTGCAGAGCCCCAGAGCTGTCAGGGTAGGGCTGGGGGTCCCCAACCCAGTCAGTGTCCCTGCACTGGAGCTGACCCCACACACCCAGGGACCTCCTCAGGATCCCCACTGCCCCACCCAGGGCTGTTGGGGTGGGGGGCAGCACTACCGGGGGTCTCTGGCGTCACGGAATGAGGGCACTGAGGGGGAGGCTTCACCTCAGCCTTCACAGAGACAGGCACCTGGTTTATTCACGTATTTATTTCGGTAGGAAAAGCACCTTATTCCCATTCCTTGTTAGCCCCAGGGCACCACCGGTGCCAGCCGCTCCCACCGCCGACTGCCCCCCGTTGTTCCCCACCTCCCAGGCAAAACCCAGCCCGTGCCTCGTCCAAAACCCAAACCGAGCCTCGTCTTTGTGCTGGGGGCTGGGGGAGAAGATGCCTTTCCACGTGTGGGGGAAACCCAAGAAAGGACCGAGAGAGGAAGCCAAGGACGTTGAGGCGCACTCAGCCCCGCCAGTTTCACTCATGTTGATGCCGCGCTGGCACTGCGGGACCGGCAGGATCTCAACTCTCCACACCCCCTCGGGGTTTTTTTTCCTTTACAAAGTGTTTCCCGCTGGGCACACGAGGCCGGGGGTGCCGGGGTGAGCGGCTGGAGCTGCGGGGCAGAGCGCGGCGGTGCCCCAGCGGAGTCCGCGCCGCCCCTTCTGCCCGACACCCACGGCTCCAGTGGAAAATCAGCGGGCACACGGGCGCAGGAGGAGCGGTGGCCACGCTGTCCTGGTACCCTCCGTGCAGCTCCTCCGGCTCTTCCCGAACACGGGGCACGCTCCGGGGACACACCCGCCCGGCCCTACACAATGCCCTCGCTGCGTTTGCTCCGCCACACCACGAGCGCTGTCATCAGCAGGGTGACCAGGACGGGCAGCACGATGAAGGGACACAGGACGCCGTTCGGGGGGTCGTGCAGCGCCCGGCCCGACGGGGAGCAGTTCCTGAAGTACTGTTTGTGCACGGCCACGAAGAACTCGTCCACCAGCCGGTTGGGCCAGTAGCAGTCGAGCCTCTCGGCGATGAGCGCCGTGCAGTTCGTCAGCTCCCCGTAGGTGCTGCAAAACACAAGGACACCGGGTGACACCGGCTGGCACCCGCACACGGCCACGCCACCTCCCCCCATGCAAAGTGAAGTGCTGCATACATCCCCTACAACACATAAAATCCAAAATATATACCACATAAATTATAACATATATATGTGAAGGCAATACAGTGTATCCCTCCCTGTACAATATTCTATTACAGAGGTGTGCACTTGAGATTGTACTACAGCTGTTACTTGAATTCTTAAAAATTTTAGCTATTTTTTGAGCTTACAGCTGGATGTAGCCTATCCCTATAAAAATATATAGTGGGCTTTTGAGAATTTATGTAACCTATAAAAATATATGGGGTTTTGAGTTCATGCGTAGAGAGGTAAGAAGATAACAGGGTATTTTAAATTCCCACCAGGTCTGGCCACTTTGATGGCAACTTTTAAGTGTTCACCCACAGCCAAAAACAGTTTTCATTTATGGAATGACATGGTGGTGGTGGTTTAATTTACAGAAGGAAATGAAAACAGAAATAGTATTTACATGAATAACAACAAGCAAGTTTGGAGGCTTTTTTGTTCGGCTTGCGTTAATTTTTGCAGAATTTCCTGGCTGAACTGGTGCTATCAGAAAATACAGGCCAGACCCAAATTTAAGCAGACCTTGAGGAAAACCATCCCAACCTGGCCTTAGGAGCACCATCCTCCAGCTTGTGTTACTTCAGTCCAAAAGGGGACAGAAATAAGCACACTGAATCTACTTTAAAATCTCCTTTTGTCTATAACTGGGGAGCTGCATAGAAAACAGCTGGGCATGCCCACCCCTCTATGACCAGCAAGTCCATTTGTCCATTTTTAAAAAAAAACAAACCTGGGATACCAGGAACAGCCCTGAGCCAGAGACACTGTCCCTGTGCCAGGCCATCCAGCCATCTGGAATGACAGGTAAACCCTCCCTGCTGTAAAACTGGCTGTTCATGAAAACCCAGACACAATTTCCCCCCCACAATCCCAATTAGTCACGTTTAATCATAGAGAAGCAAAGCAAAGCTTTGCACACCCCAGCTCTCCAATTAAAAACCTGCCTGGGGGAAGAAATATTTTAGAAGCAGCTTCCTAGCCACTCTCCATAGCCCCTGCACAGCTCCTCAGCTGGGGTTTGGGGTTTTGGGGCAGGCTGTGCCCACACAGCCAGAGATTTAATTAAGGGGGCCTGCAGCTGCTAAAAGCAGCTTCTGCTCAGCATCCCAATGTGCAAAATCACCATTTCCCGTTCATCAGCATCCTTAGGAGATCTCGGGAGCTGCAGCATCTTCAGGAACCAGAGGGAACGTGTTAACAGGAGAATAAAAGCTATTTTTGAAGCTGAAGGGTCATAAGAGCTGCTGGCTTAGCCATTCCCTGGCTCCAACTGCACTTCCACAGGGATAAATCACTGCTCCCACCACTCTGTGTGAAGACATGCAAGGAACCAAAGGCCAGCGGTGCCAGCAAATGGAAGGATAAGGGATAAACTGTCACTGCCCTTCCCAGAGAGGTAGCAGCTGGATTCCAGCACTCAGCCACCTCTGGATGTGAGCATGGAGCAGAGGAGGGGAGCTGGGCAGCTACAGCCCCACGAGCAGCATGGGGGGACAAGGAGGTGGCCATGGGGCTATCACTGGAGGGAGGTCCCTCCATCCTAATGGGGTGGCTGAGCACACCCGAAATCCCTTGTCCCTTTTATTTCTGCTGTTTTCATTAAAGCCCCCCTGCTCCAGATGGCAGCCTCAGCAGGAGCAAGGTGGCATCACAGACTCCAGAGGCCAGTGGGGAGTGGGTGGGAGGGTCCCAGAGGGACCTGTTCCTGTTTTCAGGAACAGGTCCAAGTGCAGAAGTGACATGGAGGGCTGCTGAGCTCTCAGCCAAGGGAGAGCAAGGCTGGGTGCTCTTCAAGAGCCCATTTCTGCCCTCTGCTTGCACAGAGCACACCTGACCAGCACACATCTCTATCTCAGCTAAACAAAGCTGAGCTCTCAGCTATGGCCAAGTGCACTCAGCTCCTCCACTCTCTCTCACAGACCCCCAAATGGCCCTGAGCGACCCCATCATCTCCTGTCCATCCCAATTGCACCCCGTCACATGGATTTGGGGACCTTCCCCTGACACAGTGCCAGCTAGCAGCATCCGTTGGCTGGGATGGGATAACCATGGGATCCAAGCTGCCCACCATGCCCTGTCATGTGGGATCAGGATCCCCCTGGAGAGCAGCAGTGTTGATGCCTGGGCCTGTGTGTGCTCCTCCTCTCCACAGCCGTGGTGAACATTCACCCCACTGCCTCTCCAAAACAGCATCTGGTTCTCCCTTCTGAGCAAGGCCACATTACTGTGATAGCACCACTGGGAGTTCAGCCTGGGCTGGTGGTGAAATACCTCAGGGAGGGGGGTGGTGGTTTCCCTGCTCAGCTCTGCCCTACTCTTGCCACCTCAGAGCCCACCAGGCTCAGCAGGGCAAATCTGAGCCAAGCCCCGGAGGCTGCAAGGATGATGCTCAGTCACAGAGTCAAAGCTCTTTGGAGAGAGGGTTGGAGTAGGATGCTCTGCCCAAGTGGGGGTAAAACAGCTTAAAAAGCTTAAAAAGCTTACAAAGCTTGGACTTTTCCCAATTTGTGAAAGTTCTCACGGATGGATGGAGAAAGAGAGGGGGTCATGATCTGCCCACGTGGCTAACATCAATCTCTACTCAATAATAATTCTGCTCATTTTAACAGCTTTTCTTCAATACTGTTCAATAAATAGGGCAATATATAGAACTACCTATGTTATATAGTAAGTAATTGGATGCAGCCACACCCAGAGCCCACCCCAGGAAACTGAGAAAGCTGGGGGGTCCTTTATGCATCCTCTGACTCAACAGGATGCAGGATGTAACCAGAGGTGTGTCAAGCTTCCATTCCGCCTGTAGCAAAGGTGGAGTCAAGCCTCTGGCTTTCAGACAAGCCCACAGCTCATTTGCAAGCCTCCATCTCCCAAACACCATCTCCTCCACAAAAATACTATACAGCTGCTCTAGGATAGCACTGGGAAGAGGGCAGGTTTTCCCAAACAATCCCACCACTGCCAGGAGACAGCCACCTGGCCCTGAAAAGCTCGGAATATTTACTCCCTACCCAATGTGAACTGCAGTTGGAACTGTTTTCCCTGTCACCATGGAAATGGTTTGGCTTTAAAGGATGCTGTGGATGGACTGCACGGGGATGAAGGGCTGCAGGCAGAATGGGGCTGGGCCACTGGTGGGAAGCAGTCAAAGAACGATTCAGGGTTTGATGGCATCTGGATGCTTGTACTGCTATAAATCCCAACCATTTATTCCTAAGACTGGAATTGGCTCTGGCATTTATCCCTTGACAGCACTTGGATGTGGAAAGTGTTGCACTAGGACTGGGGTTCACAGGATTGACAGCTCTCCCTTTCACCAAGAGTATCTCAGTGTTTCCTATCCTCCCTGAATTCCTTGCTTGAGAAGGGAAAAAAGAAAACACCACAAGGCTTTGCCTTTGCTTGGCAAATTAAAAGGAAACACTGATTTCCTCCTCTGCAAGGCTGCAGGAGGTACCTGGAGCCAGGCTAAAGGGGCATCCAGAAGGGACCTGGCAAGCTGAAGATAAATAAGTAGATAATGAGATAATAAGAGAATGGATCGATCTGTTTTCTGTAAATAATGGGTAGAAAACCTGAAGACAGAGTGTGAGTGTGTTGACGGCTGGGAGAGCAGCTCCATCCCTGGCTGCAGCTGTCAGAGCAGCACGATGATCCTGGTGAGCTCCTTCCCACAGGACACCCGCAGCCAGTGAGGAAAGCATTCCATGGAGATTTTCAGGAATGCCCCAGGGTGGATATATTTGGGATGAAGATGCCTGGCCAGGCTGGAGTGACACTCGCAGCTGTAGCAGCGCTCGGCACCGTGAGCATCCCCCTGTGCACAAACTCTCCTGCACATCCATTCCCTGGCCATGGCCCTCCAGCCAAAACCGAGCAGGAACCACATCCCCAAGTCATCGGCTCCTGCTCATGCACTCATGGGTGGGCAGTGGCAGCCCAACCTCTCCACGTCCCTGGAATAGCTGCCTTGAGGGAGGGAGACCACAGCTAATCCCTCTGGCTCAGCCACCACACTGGTGGAGATGGAATCAAAATAGCCAGGCTGATCTTTGGGATAATTCACCAGGCACAGCTAAGCTCCTGGCCACCACCAAGGAGGGGAGGAGCTCTCGACAGCCAAGATCCCAAGGTGCAGCTCCAGACTGGCTTTTGAATCCCAAGGCAGCCAAAGTGTGCAACAGCTCACACAAGTTCCTTCAGTCCATGAGAAACACTTGTATATCCAAATCCACCCACTGTCCCTAAAAAAGCAACACTGAGAAAGCCAGTGGAGCTCAAGGGGGTTGGACAGACCTTCCCAGAGAGTTGGTGCTTGCCCACATGGCCCAACCCAACCTCACCCAACATTCCTGCTCCAGAAAGAGCCCTTGGTGACATCAGAGCACAGCAGGAGCAGCGGTGCAAGAGCTCAGCTGATGCCTCTGAGGGCGAGATGGGAGCAGCATAAATGGGACCAGTGACCCACCACTACAGACTCTGCTGAGACAATTCATTTATCCAGATGTTCCAATCATGCCATCCTCAGCTGAGCAGGAAATGATGGTGCTTAAGGGCATTTCCCTGCTAAATGTTGCATCCAGGAAATTGGAGCTCCAAACATGAGCTACTGGCGATACAGAGCCAAATCCTCCTGTCTTGGGGCTGCAGTGCAGGATGTAACCAGAGGTGTGTGTTCTATCACCATCTGCTGAACCAGGTGGAGCAGTGTTCTTTATGTCTTCCATGGCCCATCCCTCATAACTCCAGGGGGATATCCTCTGTTCATGACCCAGCTGTTCAATCCAGCTGGGGCAGTTTCTTTATCTCTTCCAGGACCCATCCTCCCTCCAGGGACAGATCTGCTGCTCATGGGCCACTGAGTCTCACTGATAAAATTCCATCATCCCATTGGGAAATGCTCCAGCCAGGGGGAGGAGCCAAGCATCCCTACCTGGATAAAAACCTGAAACTTGCTTTCCAGTGGAAAGCTGCCTTTTCCACTGGATTCTCATAAGAAGACCAGGCCCATCTGTCACCACCGGACCTTCAGAGGAAACCTGCACCTTTCTCCAGGATCACTGCTCCACCAGAGCCACATCTGCCACTGCAGGAGGGCTGCAGCCACCATGGAATGGCACTGCCACCAACACTCTGACCCACAGGGGGCCAGCTTGGATTCTGACTCTGTGTTAGTTTTTTTTTATTATCGCATTTTTATTTTAATTTTCCTAATAAAGAACTGTTATTCCTATTCCCATATCTTTGCCTGAGAGCCCCTTAATCATAATAATTCAGAGGGAGGGGGTTTCCATTCTCCATTCCAAGGGAGGCTCCTGCCTTCTGTAGCAGACACCTGTCCTTCAAACCAAGACACCTCCCAACACTTCTTGTTTCAGACAGGCTCCAAGCATTGAAATGCCTTGATTTGGGGAAGACCTGGAGAGGACAGGCTCTAAAGCAGGTTCTTTATTTCCATTTCTTTGTCTCACACCTGCTGGAAGATAAAATCCTTCCCCTAGAGCCAGAGGGGTGACCAGCCAGCTGTTCCACCCCTTGCCCACTCCTGCTGGGACACCTTCCCTTTCCCCAAAAAGAGGATGGTGATTCCCACACACATCCAGGGAGCAAGGTCTTGAGCCCACCCAAACCCCATATCCTTGCAGCTGATTTACTTCAGTAACTGAACTATTTCTACCCAGTTTTTCCAGTGTCCTGAGGGCACAAGAGGATCAGAGGAATGTCATCTCTCAAATAACCCTGAGCCATGTGTTTGCACAGAGCAAATGGACTCAGGCAATCAAATTAAACTCTGCAAGCTTATCAACATTTCCTCCAAGTGCCTCAAGGGTAACGAGTTCAGCTGAAGCTGTTTAGAAGACAAACAGGACGTGTGCTAAGAACAATATGGTGAGGGCTGGAACAGCATCAGCAGCCTTCCCTGGGCATTTCTGAGCACCAGATGAGGCTGCTAAAAACCAGGAACCTCCCACAGTCTCTCAGCTCTCTCTTCTTCCCCTCCATTCTGCCATGGATAAAGGGCAAGGAAAACCTAAGAGTGTGTTTAGAATCACAAAACAGAATCATCGAATCATTAAGGTTGGAAAAGACCTCCAAGATCTCAGAGTCCAGCCTTTGACCAAAAGATGGAAACATAACATGTGTAAGTTTTAATTTCACTCAGAAGAAAGGGCCATGAAGCAGGAAATCACAAAAATCTCACAAAGCCTCTTAACTTTTGTGCAGAACACTCGTGGCACACAGCATCATCTGCTCCCTGTTTCCAGCTGACCCCTGTTCCCATTGGTGTCACATGAGCTCATTTTTGTTCCACTGCTTCATTTTCCCAGGGAAAGGCCATGGAAAGGCTCAACATGGAGAAAGTCAGCTGAAGGGGGACCTCTTTAGGGGGTTTGTTCTCTCAAGCCCTCACGACAACACACAGCCAGCCCTGACAAGTCCTCCAACTTCAGTCAAAACCATCTTAGCAGATCTACAGCGTGGTGCTACCAAAAGATTCAGCTCTGCTGATTATAAACAGGAAAGAGCTAACCAAAGAAAGCATTGTTTGCAATAAAAATAAAACCAAGCCCAAAGGAAATTCCCCAAAAAAATCCAACAAACCCCTGCAGAGAGAGCAGCACATTCCCCATATGTGACACCCCCTGGTGGGGCTGCACTGAGCAAGGTTCCCTTTCAATCCTCATCCCACAGAGATGCTCCCAAGCATTCCACCAGGGAAGCAAGGCTGCATCTCTGCTGCTCCCAAGTAGTAAATCACAGCTGACTCCCTGACAGTGATTACAAACAGGAGGCTTAGCAGGCAGCTGCCATTGCCATACCATTCCAGCCTCTCCCTCTAGTTGCTTGGAAAAATCAACACACAACTTCTGGAAGCAGGGCCTGAGCCAGCAGCTCCAGTGGGATGGTTTGGAATTTTCTCACAGTGAGGGTTTGAGGACATCTCAGTGGGTTACAGGGTTTTCATGCTGAAGGTGTTTTGAACTGGCTGGAGAAGCAGAGTGCTGAGAAAAAAAGAAAAATCTCTGGGAAAATATGTGCATCAAGCTGTGAGGCACCAGAAGCCCCTGTGACGGGAATCCCAATCTGCCTCTTCATTAACCCATCAATTTCCAGCACACAGCAGAGCCATGGTCTTCTACTGGAGCTCCACTGCTGCGTAGTGGAGCATGACCCTGATTTCCAAACCATCCTAAGGCTGGGCTCCTTAAAAAGCCCTTTAATCCCAGAATGACTGAGGCTGGAGATGACCTCTGGAGATCCACTTCACCCTGTCCAAACATCCCTATTCAAGCAGGGCCACCTACAGCTGTTGCTTATGACCATGTTCAGCTGTCTTCTTAGTATCTCCAAGGATGGAGATTCCACATCCTCCCTGGGAAATCTGTGCGAGTTTGGCTACCCTCACAGTGAAAACACATTTCCTGGTGCCCAGAGGGGACCTCCTGTGCCTCAGTTTCTGCCCACGCTTTCCCACCAGGACACTTTCCTGGCTCATATTCAACCTGGTGCCCACCAGAACCCCCAGGTCCCTTCCTGGTTTCCTGGGCAGCCCCAGCACATCCTGGTGCCTGGGGGTGTTCCTCCTCAGGTGCAGCCCTTTCCCCTTGCTGAACTTCAGCAGGTTCCTAGCTTGCTGAGGTCCCTGCAGACAGCAGCAGAGCCCTCTGGTGTGTCAGTCACCCCTCCTGGTTTGGTGTCATCTGAGGTGCTGGGCTTACACTCAGTCCCATGCCCCCCATTACCAACGCAGAGGTTGAGCAGGGCAGTGCTGACCCCTGGGATACACCCCGAGTGCTGCAGCCAGCATTTGGCCAATGACCAACACCCTCCAAGCCCGGCTGTCCTGGCAGTTCCCAACCCACCTCATCCAGCACACACTAGAGACAAAACCTCACCAAGGTCTGGGCAGACAACCTCCACTGTTATTGGGGTTCGGTCCAATATTACCAGCAGGTTGTGCCTGTGCTGGCTGGCCCTCGCTGTTTGACTGTGTGGTAGCACTGGTGTTTTCACCCCAGTGGCACCACAGGCTACCAGGATGTTACAGCTGAGGGCTTGGAGACAAGCCAGGCATGCAGGAGCTCAGGGTCACCTTCCACTGAGAGGCTTCAAAGCGAGGTGAAGGAAAAAAGGAGCCGATTCTGATGGAGGGTTTTGGTTCAGAGCTTTATTCTTGGCCAAGGGCCTCTGAGTCCAGTAACTGCTCCAAAAGAATCCCCACCGCATGGCAGGCCAGGGCTTTTAACCCGGGGAGAGGGGGAGGGAAGGAACACAGGTAACCACCAACCAGGTATAGNTTAAAAACGAAGAGAATGGTTTTGGGGGCCAGAATTTTCATCAAACCATAGTTGGTAAATTGGCTCTTTCTCTACAGGGGAGTCAGTGTTTTTTACTGAGGTTTCTATGTTATCTATTGGGGTACTGAGGGCTTCTAAGTGGTGGATTTCTGGAGGGGAAGATGAACTTGAAATTAACTTGTAAACCATGCGCTTGACTAACCCAATAACAATGCTAACAACTACAATAACAATGACTAAAACAAACAGTACTAGAATTACAGTTTTCAGAATAGATCCCAACCAGCCTGAGAGTCCCCAGCCTTTGAACAGTCCACTCAGCCAGTCGTCAGTTTCTTTCTTGATTTCCTTCACCATGGTTTCCATCTTGTCGATTGTGGCATGGACATTCTCTGCTTTCGATGACAAATTGAGGCAGCAGAGATTTTCAAAGATGCACCACAACACACTGTGCTCTCCCCTCCACTTGGAGAAACCCCTTAGGGACCCAGCAGAGAGGAATCAGGGTGCTTTCCCCATGGAATAATCCCCAGGGCTGGCACCCTTCCAGCCCCAAATGCCCGATGGGAGTGGGGCAGGAGGGAGGGGCAGCAGGAGCTCACTTACCCCACGGTCTCGTCCCAGTCGCACCAGAGGCGCTGCCCGATGCCCTCCATGCTGAGCTGGAAGCGCTCCAGGCAGTAGTGCCGGATCATCCAGCCGTAGTCAGCCTCCTGGCACGCCGTGGCCGCGATGAAGTGCTGGGCTGCAAGACAGGTCGGGGCTGTCAGCCCCTGCTGGGGGTCACAGCACCACCACGGCCCCCTGTACCCACCTGCCGAAGCACAGCCCACACCAGAGCCACCCCTGCCCTTCAAAACCTCCTCCTGCCAGGTTTATCCCCCTCCTCGCAGCCTGGCGCCTTCCCAAGGGCCTGGCACTGATAAATCAGTTATTCAAGACATGATGGGTAACTCATGAATTAGTAAGGATGTGGATTTATTATCTGCTGATCGCCCAAAATGCCTCTGGACTTCAAATGTCCAGGTTTAAGGGTGTGGGGGAAGCTGGAGAGTAAGAGAACCCTGCTGCTGACCCCTGAAAAATGACCTGCACAACGCCACACTTGGGAACAAATATCCACCTCTGATAGAGCACAGGGACAGGCACAGGGAAATCCATCAAATCCACCCCTCGCTGCACAGTGCTGATTGAATTCCCTCCTGGGGATGTGTCCCTGCCACCACTTTAAAAACTGGGAAGAATAAGGTGCTGAAGGTGCTGCTTACAGCCTCATGCACAATCAGTGCCATGCTGCTGGTGAGGGGAAAGGGAAAGGACAGTGATGCTACAAATGGAAGGGGGAAAAAATCCTTTGGGGGAATGATTTAGCGAGCCTGGCTATAAATAATAGCTCTCCCTTGGTCCCAAAGTGCCAGCTAGTGCCTTTGCAGCTCCTGGAGTGCATTGCAGGCGGGCACCACATACCAGATCTATTTTTTGCTACGTGTGAATAACTCTGTGCTTTATTTTTATCTGATTTTTTTAACACAACAGAATTGAACTGCTTATTTAGTGGCCAAGGGACATCATCATGGGACACCATCCCTCTGCAGCCTCCAAAATCCTCAGAGCACTTAGGTACCAGCATCCTATGGCAATGGGTGGAAGTCAGGACCTGTAGGGAATTTGGGTGGGAAGGGCCCCCAGAGCCTTGGCTGATGTCCCTGGATGGGTGCAGGGCTCCCATGCTGCCTCTGACAGCAGCAGCCACTTTGCTCCGACTTGAGATAAAACCATGGGAGTTACTGAGCCAAGAGAAGTTGAAGAGCATTAAACCCTCACTGTTGCAATAATAAAACTGAGTTTATCAAAATCTCAAGCTCTGCCTAGCTGATACCAGCCAGGGGCACAACCTCAGTCAGGGGTAAGCCCTGCTCCCAGATGGGAGGGTTTCACATGCTGAAGCAAAGCACCAAGAGAAGAAACAGAAGAAAAAGAAGAAGGAGGAGAAGCAGAAGCAGCAGAAGAAACAGAAGCAAAAGAAGCAGAAGCAGAAAAAGCAGAAGAAGCAGAAGCAGCAGAAGGAGAAGCAGCAGAAGAAGGAGGAGGAGAATGAAAGGTGCAGTCATTTTACATGAGGCAAATGTAAATGATTTACGGACTGCAAGTCTCAGTCCAGGCAGGCTCCAGGATGATTGATGGCCAGGAGGCTTTTCTCCCCCTTCCCACCCTTTCCAATGTGGATGAGTCAAGCGGAGGAGTGACACGGCTGAGCGAGCACCAATGTCCAAAGGAGGCTCAGGAGCCACTCCGGGGGTCACCCCTCGGTGATGTCCGTGCACTGGACTGTGAAGGACAAGTACCCTGGAAATATCACAGCCATCACTTGTCTGGACAAGCAGCTTGCAGAGAAAATGGTGCTGGGGAAGCGTAAGGTGCAGAGCAGGAGAGCACAGCAAAAGGCCAAGGGAGAGCAGGGGAGAAGAACAGATTAAGGAGCAGACAGGTGAGCAGCTCAAGAGGAGCACAGGAGGAAACAGAGCCAGGGAGGAACGAGTGAGCCACGGAGAGCACAGAGAGAAACTGAGGAAGAGGAAGCCACTTGAGGAAATTCAGCAGCAATGCAGTACAAAGAGAGAGAGAAGCCAAGTGAAGCACGGCCAGGCTGCATTTTGCCTGGCTTTGCTCCTCCCCACTCTCATTTGGGATGAGCCCAGAGGCAAAGCTGTACCACAACTATCCTTAGGGATGCCCAAATGTTTTCTGTTGACCACAACAGCTGCTTATGCAGAATGAACCTGGAGGAAAACAGCTTCACCTTAAGTGGAGAGATGGGAAACACTGAATAAATGATGAGGAGGAAGCAACCACAACCTGGCTGCAAGCTGGTAGCCAGCATGAAAATCAGCCCTACTATTAAGAGAAAAAAACAACCCAACCCAAGTGAAAACCACACCCTGGGGAACTTTAAGCATTTGCCAATCACAGGAGCTCAGAAGATGCAGCTCTGGAGGCCCTTCAGAGGCAGGTGAGCATTGTGCTGTCCTCCCTGGCAGCTCCTCAGTGCTCCCCAGGAGCTCTGCCTTCCCCACCAGGACCTGCTCCTGGAGGATGCCTCTCCCACTGCATCTCCCACACCTACAAATCCCTTTGCCCCAGGAACTGTGGAAACCAGAGCCATCAGGCGGTGACCTTTTCCAAGGACATTGGATTTTGGACGTGGTGAAGGGATCTTTTGTTTCACACCCGAGAGGAGCGAGGCCCAGCAGGGCCTGTTGTGGCAGCGCTGCGAGGATGGGGCTGGGCAGGGCCAGGCAAAAAAGTTCTTTTGTTTCCTGCTGACTAGGAGATCTGACTTTAGCTGTAACTGCACAATTTAAGGTCAAAGTGAGAAGCTCCTGCCATGTTTCCACATGGTCCCCACCTCACACCCTGCTGCTTCACAGGTTTTGCCCCAACCCCACTTCAGCCAGGTTTGTAACAACAGGGGGGAAAAAGAGCAGGGAGGGGTTTTTGTATCTTCTGGCTCTCATTCCAGAAGGTTTTCCTGCTGATGGAGATGGTGTAAGTCAGCTGCAGTGAGAGCTGTAAATAACTGAGCTCCAGAGCAGTCAGGGCTCTGTACTCAGCAGCATCCATCTGTGAAGGTTGCAAGGAGCTGCTGGGTAACTGAGCTCCAAAACTCAACTGCACCAAGGCTGAGCTGCCTCCAAAGAGCTCCCCTCCCACAGGCCCCACACTGCCATTCCCTCAGGAAAAATGGCATTTTTGCCAGGAATGCAGTGCTCCTCTGGGAGCATCCCACTGGAGCCAGACAGGACCTCCAACGCCCTCCTTGGTCTTTAGGAGCCACACGGACATGGAGAATCATAGAATCCTGGAATGCTTTGGGTCAGAAAGGACCTTCAAGTTCCTCCAGTTCCAACCCCTGCCATGGGCAGGGACACCTTTCACTATCCCAGGCTGCTCCAAGCCCCATCCAACCTGGCCTTGGACACTTTCAGGGATGGGGCAGACACAGCTTCTGTGGGCAGCCTGTGCCACGGCATCCCCACCCTCACAGGGAAGAATTCCTTCCCAATATCCCATCCAACTCTGCCCTCTGGCAATGGGAAGCCATTTCCTCTTCTCCTATCACAAGGATTGTTGATGAACAACCTTCCCTGCTGAGAGAATCCCTGATTGCCTGTTAAAAGATACAACATTAAGGACCCTTCGCTTGCCTCCTCACAGGAAGCACCTGGAGAGCAGTGGTGAGGAGGTGATTGGAGAGATGGCTCTTGCAGGCATCCCAGATCCTCATGATTGCCCTGGGATTGATGTCCTGGAGAGTCCCAGCAAGCATCCAGCAGGGCTCAGCTCACTGAAAGTTCCATGCAAAAGGCCTTCACATTTATTTCACCAGAAAAAGTGTTAGTCCTGAATTGTTAGAAAAATTTCAGGAAGAGGGAAGACAATTGGACTTTCCTACACAGCACTTCTCAGAGCTGGAGCCTGGACCAAGAGCTTGGGGCCACCCCTCCAGAAACAGCTTTGGGGACACGACCCCTTCTGTGAGCCCACATGTTTGCCACAGTGATGGCTCACCGGCAAAAATCCCTGAGCTTTCTCTGCAAGAAACATCCTGCACTTCACATCAGTCTCTCTCTGCACAACTCCTTGGTCTCAAGCTTTTTTCTCCTGTGTTCCAGGAATTCCGGGAATTCTTGGGCTTGTCCTGCTGGGATGTGCACCCAACCCCAGAGGGAAGCAGAGGCAGGGAGGACTGTGGAGTCTGAAACAGATTTGGGAATTTCAGACTGGCACAGCACAGGATGTTCCTGTTTCCCAGGCATTTCTCTAAGCATCCAGATGGTACTGGGTGAACGATGAAACAATTTGACCACACTGTGCAGAGAATTCACCAGACCACCTGGCTGGACTGTCAGGATTTTTTGGGGGGAAACTGTTCAGGGCTTCATAGCAAAGAGCAGGAAATAGGCAGATATTCATTCAAAAGCTGAACCCCAAAGATGGCAGATGACTGCCAAGTGACAATCACAGCAGGGCTGGCACTGGCACATGTGGCACCAGCAAAGCTCTGGGCTCTGAGAACAAACACCCCAGTATCTTTCCCTGCGCTTCTCCCAAATTCTCAGACCTCCCCTGTGAAATAATTAGTGCTCTCAACAAGCCCCAGATGGAAACAGGCTGTTCTCCTCTCCTCTTCAAGGTGGTGGTTTTGCTGCTTTATTGAGAACAAGCCTCGTGGTCTGGACTTGGACATAGGAGGCTGGGGAGAAGAGGTGGGGCAGGAGGCAGAAGATGAGCGTGAAAAACATGCCAGTTTGCAGCCACAAAAATGGAACACATGGCCCTTCTAACATCTGCAGAAGCAGATTCTGGTACCCTCTGTTTAAAAACACCTTCAACTGGAGCTGCCTCTGCAGCCACCAGCTCGGCAGAAGCTTCAGAACTTGCAAACGGCCCTTGGTTCACCGGGAAAAAACGAAGCTGGTGTTTGGCTGGAACGCCTTTTTTTGGACAGAAAACTGCAGATGCTGGGGTTGGGGACAGCAGGGTGGCGGGGACAGCAGGGTGGCTTCCTCAGGAGCCATCTGCTCTCAGCTCCCCTCGCGGACAGCCTGGGCTGTGCCCCCACAGGCAGCCGAAACCTCCGAGCCCCGGCAGGGCTACTTCCGTCCGGGATTTGCACAGGGAAGGGATTTTTAAAGTCTCTCCTCCCTGCCCGGCCGGCTCAGGCCGGGCGCTGGGATCCAGCAGCAGCTTGGGAATGGAGATGGACGAAGGGATCATCCCGTTCCCACTCTGCTCAGGGAGGCTTCGGGAGCATCCTCAGGTCCCCAAACCTGGCAGCTTCTGCCTCCCCTGCCACTGTCGTGTCACTGTCCCTTAATCTGCAGGACTCTCTCTCCCAACACAGCCGTTCAGGATGTAAATTAAAAGGGAATTACAGGGATTTGGGGGGGGTTTATGTGCTGAAGGGGAGTGAGGACTTTCCAACACGCCCTGAATGGAGGATTTTGGAAGCAGAGCAGGTGCTGCGAAGTGGAGAAAGATCTGCCCATCTCCCAGCACCGGGAAGGTTGATCCCAGGATGCCTTGGACAGGCTGCCAAAGATCACTTAGGAGAAGGAGGATCCCCCCCTCCCTGCCTGCCCTCTGCTCCAGGGGGCTGCAGATGGAGCAGCAGAAGGACACAGCTACTGCTTGAACAGAGCAATCCAAGCACGGAACAGGGACAGAGCCCTGCTGGAGCTCCCCTGGGACCTCTGCAGATGGAAAGCTCATCCCAAATCCTGCCATATTCACTACCACAAAGCCACAAAAGGAAAATGGGATGGGGGAGATGCCACTCGAGCTGAGAGGGGAATAAAGTCTCATGGCAGGGGGGGCACAACTTGAAATGAACCGAGGCAGGGCTAGGATGCAGCCCACGGTGGGAGGTGCCATGGCTGAGGTACATCCTACTGCCTCGGCAGACAGACAGCGGACACTGGACCCACAGCCAGCAGGGACAGTCACTCCCTGACCAGCCGAGCTGGGGACTGGCCCCTGCCAGGGACCTGCCTGTGTGGAAAGCTTCCAAAGGGACCAAAGGTTTCCACCTCTTTGGGAGTGCAGCACAAGATGTGGTGGGGCTGAAGAGCCCATCCCACAAACCACTTTTTCATATTAAGGGGAAGTGCACCCACAACCTAAAGGCCTTTAATCTGATTTATTAACTCAGGGGGACTTCATCCCTGCTCCTGGAATGGTTATTCCCTTCATTTAATTATGCTAAGCAAAATAAAGAGAAAGCTGTTTTTTTGCCAGCCAGCATTAATGAGGTATTTTGCATACAGCTGAACATCATGAAACCCAAAAAGATCTCGCAGGTTTTAAAATTTGGCATCCTGATGTGCCAGCAAAGGAAGGAAGTGATTTATCCTTTAAGCTGGTACTTGGATGATTTGTAGGCATTTACTTTTTGCTGGGTTGAGGATATTTGAGTTTTTGTTGCCATTCTATAGCTACTTCAAGCATTATAAGAGGGCACAAAATAAAACTGCCTAAAAATAACTGCCAGGGAATTATTAGTTGGAAGTTGAGGTAGGAGCCAGCTGCCTGAAAGCAAAGCCTGTGTGGGGGCCTTTGGGGGCTCAGAGGTACCACTGCCTCGTGTTAATCCTCTTTCAAGTCCAGCATTTCATGAAGCACCTTCAACAGCCAACCCACTACCAAAGGAAAGAGAATGCCATTCCAATCCATACAAGATTCCATGTAACAGCTCCTGTAAGATGCAGAATACAGGATTAAAATGAAAATGCAAAATACAGGTTTGTACTGTGTAGCCCAGGGCAAGGCAGTCCTGCTTAGCTGGGTCACTAAGGGCTTTGACTTTTTGCCATAAAGTATTGCTGTTAAATAATACTAACTACTAAATACACTGAAATAGGCTTCTCCAAGGAATTGGATGAGGGACTTTCTCTCCTTGCCTCAGTTTCCCACCAGTCTTAGCACAAGTTACGGTGTGGACTTGCTATCGATCAGAGGCTGCCAACCACATTCCCAGGAATGGGACTTCTCTTATGTGTCCCTAGACTTGATTCTGCAGAGGACAGAATGACAAATACTTCTATTTACCCATCCACTAAAATTCACTCACTAGGTAAAATAAAATCAAAAGCAGCCGAGACGGGAGGAAGGAGAAAGGAAATCAAAAACCAGGCATGTTGAAATCCAACTGCTGGCTGACTGCACATCAGGGGAGGGAAAAGTCTGCCATGAGCTGTTAGTTATAAAGATAATTATATCCTTGATGAACAGCGGGGTCTTTTGGAAAACAGTTCTTCTTGATTGAATTAATGGAGGAAAACCACAGGCTTTAGACAGCACTGGCAATGTCTGTACAGCCCTGACTTTGCCCACCCCGAGTTCAAATCATCTCTGGCCATAGCCAGCATTAAATTTTCCAAAAAGGTGGAAGAAAGGAGGGATCCCCACTGGATTCTGTGCACCCTGAATCCAGGGGCTGAAGAGAACCGGCCACATCCTTCCTGCCTTCCCAGGGAGGACTGTGTTGTCCAACACTGCCATCCCAACACCTCAATCCAATGTTAGAGCCGGCTTTAGAGTTATTTTTAAAACATTAACAAAGCACTAGATGCCACAGATGTCGGTTTGGTCTCAAAGCCAGGCTGGTCCTGCTGCACAAAGCCAGGGAGAAATGAGCAGCCACCACACTCCAGATCTCAGGAATGTGCTAAAGGCAAATGTTCTCTCCTTCCACCCCTGGGATTATTTTTTCCTTCAGCTATTTCAGTTGATTGAGGCTAAAATAAGAACAGGGAAAAGCAACACCAAGGTTAAAAGTGCCTGGCATTGGTTTGGAGACAACACACTGTGATCCTGCTGGCTCAGGTTTCAACGTGTGTTAAACACAAATTTTCTGCTACAAGGAACTAGCAAACATTTTATTGAATTACCTTCAAGGTAAAAAAAAAAAAAAAATCACTACACAGATTTCCCATGAAGAAGCACGTAATGAGTAAATATAAAAATTTTCTAGGGAGAAAACCAAAATAACCCCACTGTCACGTTGGTGCACCCATCACAGGCTGCACACAACAGCAGCTTCACTAAATACCTCCAACACAGAGTTTCTAGACTAAAATCTGCTGCTGAGCCTCGTGAGCAGCCCGGGAATCACCGGAATCTTTTGGTTTCCTTTTCAACAGGGACTTCTTGATGCGGTTTTCCTCCCTTCCAGCTGAAGAGCACACAGAGATTTTGCACCTCTCTGCCACTCACCCACACAGTGCTACTGCTCCCCCAGTAAATGTTACGTAAAGGACACAGGGGTTTTCACCCTTGGCTGAAATTGTGGGGGTTTTCACCCAGGCTGCTGCCTGCCTCCCCACTGGGAGGCTTCTCTGAGGTGTCAGGATGTGTTCTCAGATCCTCCTCATGCTGCAGAAGCACAGAGACAAGGGACTGAAACCACAAAGCAGCTTCATTAGTGGATCTGATGATTAAAAGCAGCCAGCTCTGTAGGCAGCATAACAGCAGACAGGACCAAGATTCCCTGGTAATCACCCACCCACAGCAGGAACTGACCTGGCAAAGCCCAGCCATGGCTGTATTTTAGAGGAGAAAAAGGCATTTAGCTATATGAGTGAGTTGCAATGCTGCACTTCCCCTCCAATGGCCTTTTAATGCTCCTCTCACTCCAGCCCCGTGGTGCTCTCCGTCCTTGCTTGGTGCAGAATCTGTGCTGGAAAGGGCTGTGACCATAGCTATGGTTTTGGGGCCCAAACATCCCCCAAAAAAATGACACAGCCAGACATTGCATCCAGTCAGGTGGGCAGAACAAACTGGCCAGAGCAGAGCAGAAACTCCGGATTCCCACCCACGGCTTTCCAAGACCTCCCTCAACTCTGCCATAACCTCAGTGTCCATTTCCAGCCCCGTGGAAACGTGAAAGATGCCAACCCCACCTTTAGCTATTATGAGGGCTCTCATTTCATTCCATCCAGGTCATGGCATTTGTATTTTCATTACTAGCAGCCTCCCGGGTCAGCACTAACGGGAGGTGCTTCCCAGCTCTTAAATTCAGCATCGTTTCAGAGTTAATAAATTCCATACTATTTCTCAAAGCCAAGAGGCTTCCTGACCAGATCACACAGCCTTCAGCCAGCCCACCAAATCCATATGCCACTGGTTTCTGCAGGAAAACAACTGGCATGTATGGGAGCAGTACAAGACATCACAGGGTGGAGGCATTTTTGTTGTCCCTATCCACAGGCTTTTTTTTTTGATGCATAGGAAGTTTAGAGTCCTCTTCATGCCAGAGATACTCTGCAAGGGAGGAGGAATGTTTTACTTTATTGTCAGGGATTTCTAACAGGGCACTCTCTAAATATTGAGGATGGTTTTCTCAGAGAGGCAGCAGCCTTAAATCCGACTTTAAAGGGAGCTTTAGCTTTTTATAAAGGAGGCACTCAAACTGAAATCAGTGGCAGGCATTACCGAGTGTGCTTCTGAGAGAAGACACAAAGGACTTTAATTCCTGTTTTCCAGGAGAGGTCATAAGCAGTGCCCAGAAGTTTTGTTTTTAAGAAAGCATCATTTTCTGTAGACTATGCAAACACAGTGCTGTACAGCACAGAGAGAAGATGCAGGGAATCAAGAAGACATTAATTTTTTACTGACCTGCTTTGCAATTGCCTCTTAGCTCTCACAGTAATAGTTATCCACACCCAAAAGAAATCCAAGCAGCCCAGCACTGCCCTTAAACACCAAAATACAGCACAGAGCTCTGTATGGTGCCAGTCATCCTTACCCCAGTAACAGCAAGAGCCTGGCCCATCCCCTCCTCCCTGAGCAGCCTCTGCAGGAAGCTGCAGGCAAAACACAGAAAAAAGCCTCATTTTACCTTAATGGAAGTGGTTACGCTGGAGTACAGCTGGATCCCTGGCCTGCTGAATGAGGCTGGGGTTTTTAGGATGGCTGATTCCCTGACCGCCACTGCTTTTTAAAGACTGCAGCCAGTGATGAAGTTACTTAAAGCTCGAGCTTTAGGAGAAAGGCTTTTCTTTCAGATCTTTCCCTTAAAAAAAAAAATCACTTTAAAACACCTGCAAATCACTATGATTTCAGGGCATTCAGCTGCTACTGGCAACTTCAGCGCAGCCCTGACTGTGTTGAGGGCTGTAAGAGCAGAAAGGTGTAAAAAGGGTGGGTCTTTTCATTGAACAAAATAAAAAATCCCAGGAGGAGAATGTAGTAAAAAACACATCCACAGCACCAAGATCAGCTGCCACTGGGCACCTGGCTCACACAAGAGGTAGCATCCTGCTCCTTCCAAGCCCACTGGCGATGGAAAGGAGCAGCCTGGAGCACTTTTAAAAGTTACAGTTCCCCAACCAAGAGAAAGGAAAGTCAGGGAAAGGAGACAGGGGCTGGGAAAGCAGAGTAGAGAGAAACCCTAGCTAGCAGGAGTTAGTGCTCCCTGCAGCAGGGAACGTGCCTCGTCCAAGGGCACCCCCTGCCCCTGCACAGCTGAGCAGCAGTAAATAGTTAATTACACGGTACGGATAAGCACACTGTGTGCAGCACGGCTCAATGCATTATTCACCAAGGCTTGGGGGAGAAAACCAGCACAGGGGAGGGAAGGGAAAAGAGAAACTTGAACTTCCTCAGCGAGCACTTTGATTTGGTAGAAGATCAGCGTTAGGATGAGGGCATGCGGTTTCCCTTTGGACTACCTTACATAAACGCACTTTTACACAGCACCAACATCCCTAAGAGCTTTTGCTGCGGGTACACAGGTGACGAGCACGGCACAAATCTCTCTACCTGTTGCACTGAAATGCCAGGAGCAGCGAAGAAACCGAGGCACGCTGCATCCCATGGAAACGACCATACAATGCCAGCATTTCCAACCCCAAGCATCTCCGGTAGACCCCAGAATATCCAGCCTCAGCTCTCTGAAGGGGCACTTCTGGCTGCTTCCTCTTCCCTGCGGCTCAGAAATGGGCGGACAGACCCCAAGTAATCAAACATTCGCAATAAAAGGCACGGGCAGGAGGCAGAACTCGCCTCGGTCCATCCCACTTAGCAAGCAGGGAATCCTCCACAAAGCAGGCTGCGTCCCACAGCATCAACCCCTCACTTGCTCCTGAGGCCAAGCGCCCTGGAATCACTTCTCCTTTTGATTCCCTACCGCTGTGTCGCCAGCGAAGCCAGGCTGGAGCTTCGCCGGGCTTCAGGGAGAGCGGAGGCGGCCCCCGCGCAGAGGGGAATCCCGGGGAGCTTTGCCCGCCACCCCAGCGGCTTCGGGGAAGTTGTGTCGCGGCGGCCACACTTACCCAGGACGAAGCAGAGGAAGCGCCGCGGGAGCAGGGCCATGGCCCCACGGCTGGAGCGGCTCCGCTCCCGGGGCCGGGCGGGCTCCGCGCCCGCGGCGCTGCCAGAGGGGCGGGCCCGGGCCGGGAGCGGCCNTGGAGCCCGGGCTGTCCATATCGCCGTCTCCCCCTCACAGCCCAGAGCCGCAGCAAAGGGAGCAAACAGTTCCGAAGGAAAGCACGGAGCAGTCCTGCTTCCTCACGCACTTCCCTTAGCCCCGCTTCCACCTCCACCGAGGGGATTTCTCCCTAGCTAAAAAATCCTGCCTTCTGCCTTTCTAAGTGTTGAACGTACACATGTGAACGCTATTTTAAGGAGAATTGCTTAGTGATTTCCTCTCTTATTTTTTATTCGAATGTAAGTAACATGGTTCCCGAGCTCCTACAGCTCCACCTGCAGCTCGTTCCCGAGTTGTTCCTGCCCTGGGCTCCTCGGGCGCTCCGGCTCAGGATATGCCCGAGGGAGCACGGGAGAACTCTGCCTGCAGCGAGGTCACTGCCCCACCAATCGCTTCTCCCCGCTCGAAGTCAGCTCTCCCTTTCAAGGGGGGAACAACAATAAAAAAGGGAACGTGAAGGAACACCAGAGCGTGCTATCTCGAGTTTTTCACATCGTGCACACTTCTGCTTTCCCAGGAGGAACAGAACAGCTCGCAGGCCAGAGAGCCACTTGTTCCCAAACTGTTATCCCCTGCTGAATTACAGAGCCAAGGCCCGGGAACAGCAGCAGCTGCTGACAATGACGTGGGAGAGCAAAGCCTGGCACCGCTTCCATCTTGGCAGAGCAGAAGACGCCAAGGCTGAGGCCTCACCTGCAGCACTGGGACCAAGGGCACAGCACAAAGCCACGGGGGTCTATAGGGGTCTAGGGGGTTCTATAGAGGCTTAGAGAAGTTCCTATAGGGGTCTAGGGGGTTTTATAGGGGTCTAGGAGGTTATATAGGGGCTTTGAGGGCTTCCTAGAGGGGTCTAGGGCGTTCTATAGGGGCTTGAAGAGGTTCCTTTAGGGGTCTAGGGGGTTCTATAGGGGTCTAGATGTTCCTATAGGGGTTTAGGTGGTCTATATGGGCTTGGAGGGGTTCCTATAGCGGTCTAGGGGGATCTATAGGGGCTTGGAGTGGTTGCTATAGCAGTCTAGGAGATCCTATAGGGATCTAGGGGGCTCCATAGGAGTCTAGGGGGTTCTATAGGGGCTTGGAGGAGTTCCTATAGGGGTCTAGGTGGTCTATATGGGCTTGGAGGGGTTCCTATAGGGGTCTAGGTGGCTCTATGGGGGCTGGGAGGGGTTCCTATAGGTGTCTGGGGGCTTCTGTAGGGGCTTGGTGGCATTCCTATAGGGGTATAGGGGGTTCTGTAGAGGCTTAGAGGTGTTCCTATAAAAGTCTAGGGG
>VZTB01006569.1:4301-19559 GCA_013397245.1 Thryothorus ludovicianus
CCTCCCAGCCAGGAATTCCATCTCGTTATCCACCCCAAACACCCATTTTCCCACATCCACCATTTTACTGATGAACTCATGGCACTTTGTTTTGGATATTTTCAGCCCTGCCCAGCTCCAGACCCGGTGGTCAGGAGGGGCTGCCCCCAGGGAGCAGCTCAGGTTTTATCCAAGGGCTGCACGGTGCCAAGGATCAGAGCAAAGATGAGAAAAGGACCTTCTTGTTCTGAGGGATGGTGACAGAATAACTCACCCTGATTATGTTTTACACTGCAGCCCGTGACAGTGGGGAAATCCCATCCGGGGTCACAACTGGGGTTTGGCATCCTGGGGATTGGCACAATATGGATTGACAGGGAAGGGGCTGTGCTAAAAGGTGTGGAAATCCCATCCAGGGTGGAGGGGCTCGGTTCCCCCCTGACTGGAGCATTTCCCAATGGGATGATGGAATTTTATCCAATGGCCCATGAGCAGAAGATCTGTGCCTGGAGGGAGGATGGGCCATGGCAGAGATGAGGAAACTGCTCTGGATGGTTTCTGATCAGGAGATCACAGCACTGCCCCATCCCAGTTCTGGGGATGGTGACAGAATAACTCACCTTGATTTTATTTTACTCTGCAGCCCGTGACATCGGTGTTTTCCCATTTCCCAGGGCTGTGGTGCTGATCCATTTCACAGCCTTCCTCTCCCAGTGACAGATCCAAGCTGGACCATTTGGTTCCTTCCAGAACTCATTTTCTCCAAGAGGGTCCCCAAATTCCTGGCTGCTCCTCTCTCAGATTTCCCCACTTTGGGAAAATCCTTCCTGGCTCTTGGCTGAGGTTTGGCAAAGTTTGGAATTGCTGCTGATTCCTGAATTTCTTTCCTGCCCTCGCAAGAGAGGCGAGGATGGAGAGCAGGAGATCTGAGCATCCCTCCCACTATGCCAGAAACTTCCACTGGGATATTTGGGAGGAACAGGGGAGGATTCTGAGCTGCAGGGCACGAGGGAGACATTTCTCCACATCAGGAATGTCTGGATCTGATTCATCCTGCCTCTCCATCTCCTGGTCCCAAACACGAGCCAATATTCCCCTCTGGAGACATCAGAGGAAATTGCACCTTGAGAGAGCCCCGTTACATCAGAAATTTGTGTCCTTCAGGTGGCAGCTGAGCATTAAAGAAACAGCATTTGTAGCAGCAGTGGAGAGCTGAATTTTAATTTAATTTTTTTTTTTTTTCCCAGAGTGTTTGTGGGTGTTTGCAGGACCTCAGAGACGACGAAACACTGATTTTTCTGTCACACCTGCAGGGGGAAGGAGGCATTCCTTACCTCAATCTCATGGCTGAGCAACCACAACACAGAAATCGATTCTTTAAATCTCGTATTTTTTTAAGCTGCTGTTAAAAAAGGAGAAGTCCTGGGCTCTTTCATCTCCCAGCACTAAAGCTCTGGGCTCTGTGGGGACGTCGAAGCTTTTTACAGTAACCAAAAGAATTATCTCGAGCAGTTGAGCCTTTTTATGGTTGGGGAATTCGTGTTTGTACAGGGGAAGGGCTGAATTTGGTGATTTATCCAAAATAACCCGTTAAACTCGGCTTGGGGTTGTGGGAGCAACTCTGGCTGATGCTTGTAATTAATTTTTATTTAATATTTTAGAGGAAAAGACCCCAAATGTTGTGTGTGCTGTTAGCAGCAGTCATTCCTCTGGTTGTCACCTTTCTGGATGTTTTCTACGCTATTTAATATTTCAAAATAGGAGAAAATTCATGCTTTTTGTCTAGTATTTAGTGATTTTTTTGGCCTGGTTTTGCTAATATTTAAAAAACACTTAAAGTAGCAGAATGTCCTTTGACTCTCCCAGAGCTGTTTACACTTCATTTGGTGAAAATTTTAATTTTAATCACATTTTGGGGTCACTTGGAAAGGATCTTAAACCTTTTTTCCTCTCTTTGGGGTGAATTTCTACAGAATGAGCTCTGTTACTTTGCACGGCCACGGTGTTTATTGCCAAGCTCTGAAACATCAGTCCTGAGGTGGCTGATCATGGACCAAAATAATTCCCTGCAGTGAAGATTTTAGGCAAAATAATGTGATTTCTGTCACTTTAGGATCTGCTTGATTGGTTTTCAGTGGCAGCGATCCACGGTCCGTGTGCTGCAGTGAATTGTTTGAATTTAATTGCAATTATTGTGTGTAATATTTGTGTAATTATTCAGATCTTTTGGTCTGGGAGCATCTCCAGGGCTCACTTTGCCCTTCCAGGGCCTGCAGGGGCTCCAGGAGAGCTGAAATTTGGGAAAGGCCTGCAGGGACAGGAGCGAGGGAGTGGCTTCAGATTGGGAAAGGGGAGATTTGGGTGGGATTTGGGGAAGAATTCCTGGCTGGGCTGGAATTGCCAGAGCAGCTGGGGCTGCCCCTGCATCCCTGGAATGTCCAATCCAGGATTGGAGCCCCCTGGGATGGTGGGAGGGGTCCCTGCCATGCGCTTGGAGCTCCCTTCCCAGGCAAAGCATTCCAGGATTCTGGGATTGGGGACACTGCCAATGCATTGGCAGGGATTTGGATGGAAAATGGGGAGAGAAAAGAGAGGCAAAGGAACAGAGAGCCTTGGTGGTTTGCTGGGATTGCAAGGGAAGGCCCTGGGTGCAGCAATTCCTTGGAGAGGAGATGGATGCAATGGGAGGCTGGGAGAGCTGGGAATGTTCTCCTGGAGAAGGGAAGGAGCCAGGGAGAGCTTCCAGCACATTGCAGGGGCTGCAGGAGAGCTGAAATTTGGGAAAGGCTGCAGGGCCAGCACACAGGGAATGGCTGCCAGTGGCAGAGGGCAGCAATGGATGGGATGTGGGGCAGGAATTCCTGGCTGGGCTGGAATTGCCAGAGCAGCTGGGGCTGCCCCTGCATCCCTGGAATGTCCCAATCCAGGCTGGAATTGGGGCTGTGATTACCCTGGGACAGTGGGAGGTGTCCCTGCCATGGATGGGGTGCAATGAGCTGAACCTTTCAGGTCTTTCCCATCCAATTCTTTCCATGATTCCGTTGATCTTCTCCCAAAATTTCCTCTGTTGAGGTGAGGTGCCTTCCTGAGTGTGTCATGGACAATTTGGGAGCTTCCAGGTTTCTCTCTTGGTTTAATGTGTCCTCAAACTTCCCAGAATTCACAATCCTGGGTATTTTATCCCTAATTTCCTTGAATCTGGTTTACATTTTTGGAATTTTCCCTTCTGTCAGCAGCTGGGATCCAGTTCAAGGGATTTCTGACATTTCCTAAATATTTCCTTGCTCTGTGCAAGTTCCCCAAAATGTTCATCCCAGGAACTTGGATGTTCCATGACTAAGGCAGAGGGAAGAGAACAGCCCAGGATCACACGGAAATGAAATGTAAATTTGGGCTGAATGTCAGAAAAAATTGCCTTAATAAGGTTGTGGAATATTTGATATTTTTTTCCTGTCATTCATTTGTTTGAGGAGGGAATTTCAGATATTATTACCATCATCATTAAGGTGAGGAGTCATTGATGCTCTGCACTTCCAGTGCCTTCAGTTCCTTTTAATGATGTTTTAGAAGACATCTGAGAGCAAGGAGTCACAAGAAAGCCTTGGGAAGGCAGGACTTGGAGGTTTCTAAATCAATCCACGCAGCTTTTTTAGGTTTTATGCTTTTTATCCCACACTTTCAGCTTAGGTAAGACAGTGCTCACAGCCAATTAAGTTGAGAGTTAGAATGAATTAAATTTTCTCAAATGAGGCGCTTTTTTTTTTTTTTCTTTCTTTTTTAATCCAAATGACTGTCATTTACCAAAAGCTACTTCATTTCCCTGAAAGTGCTTTTCTGTCTAAGGGGAATGCTTAATTGCAGCCACAAATCACCTCAAATGCTTTTATAGGAGGATAAAACAAGTTGAAAATTGTGCATCGTTTTAAAAACGCAGGTTCTGAATTCAGGATAAGGTGCAAATTTCTATTTTTTTTTTCTTACTCCCCCTTGGCTCTCTGTTGAAGAACTCCATCCTCAATGTGACATCTCCTAAAAGTGTCCTTCAGGGCAGGGACATCCCCACAAGCCACCTTTTAGGATTTCAGGCAATTCCCAGGAATATCGACAGTGACCATGATCGGAAATTTGGTAACATTGCTCAATCTGAATTTGTACTCAGACAAAGAATTTTTGCATTTTGAAGTTGGGACGCAATTGATGGTTCTGAAATCAGGGAATGTTCTCCTGGAGAAGGGAAGGAGCCAGGGAGAGCTTCCAGCACATTGCAGGGGCTGCAGGAGAGCTGAAATTTGGGAAAGGCCTGCAGGGCCAGCACACAGGGAATGGCTGCCAGTGGCAGAGGGCAGCAATGGATGGGATGTGGGGCAGGAATTCCTGGCTGGGCTGGAATTGCCAGAGCAGCTGGGGCTGCCCCTGCATCCCTGGAATGTCCCAGGAAGGATTGGAGCCCCCTGGGATGGTGGGAGGGGTCCCTACCCATGGGGTTTTGGGATGAGATGATCCTTAAGGTCTCTTCCAACCCAAACCATTTTGGGATAAATACTGATTTCTGTGGGTCAAATCGCCTTTTTCAACATCTAAAACTTCCACGGATGGCTTGGATGAATAACACAACATTTTTGGAGAGGACTTTTAGGATTTTTTTTTTTTTTCCATGCTGTTAAACACTTTTTTGTTCTATATAGAGACTGAATTCTGTTAGAATAAGCCAGCCAGCAGCATTTGAAATTGAAATAAATAAATAGCACAGTGTGTGGCTGAGAATGTGTGGCTGTGTCTGCCAGGCAGAAAATAGGGAATATCTGTTGGCTCCTTAATGCCACCCAACATTTCCCATCTCAAACACTCATTTTCAGTTTCTTGTGGTTTTATTGCCAACTGGTGCTGAGTTTTTAGAGAAATATATCTGAGATTCTTGTTTTTTTTCTCAGAAGGAGGAGAAAGTCTTGTTGAATTCTGGTGAGTTTTCATTTTTCTGGGAATTTCTGTCCCCACATTTCTCAGCAAGAGGAACTGTTAGACAAAGGGTATGGAAAATATCCCCAAATTTGGCTTATTTAGACCCCTTGAAAGACCTGCAGAGCTCACACTTCTGCTTCAGGGCATCCAAAATTCCCAATGGACACAATTCCAGCCGGAGCTCAGCAGGACCAAGCCCAAGGCAAGGGCTGGATCCTGAGCCCCTCTTGGCATTTTTTGGGCTCCCAAACCTGCTGGGCTCCTGCTGGAGAGACACAGGATGACCAGTTTTGAGCATTTTCTGGATTTTTGAAGTGTTTAAAAGTTGTTCCTGCCACTTTCTGGGTGATGCTCATTCCTAGTTTGAGCTCCTGAGCTTCTCCTTCCTACCTGGATGGGGTTTAACGGTAAAATTCACATTTTGGGGAGAGTTTTGTGCCCTGTAAACAAACTTATAAAGGAGGAGTGAGAGATTTACTCCAGCCACGAGTAAATGAGTCCAACAGTCCCATCAGTGCTGGCAGTGTCCCCTTAAGGACACGAGTGGTGTCACTCGGAGCTGGTGACATCAGCTCTGACATTTCTGGCTCCAGTTCTGCGGAGTTTCCGCTTTCTTCCCAGAAAACTCCACTACTTCCCTGTTTTCCAAAGCTGATTCCCATTTTCTTCCCGTGAAATCCAGGGAATAAAGCTGCCAGGCTTTGTGATTCCCTCCCTGCAGCTTCTCTCTCTCTTTGGAGAACCAATCTTCCAACTGAACTCCAAAGGGATCCCCCCATGGAAGCTGCATTGTCCAGGTGTGTCACTCCAGACCCATGGAGTCAACAGGGAGAGGATTTAGGGAGAAAAGAGCTCAGATTGGAAATAAATCATCCATGGGAATCGTGTCCTCAGTCTGTGCTGGGATGGGAAGTGCCTCCTTTGGAGTGAGAAACGTGGAGGTAGAAAATTACGGATAATTAAGCAGATCTCGTTGAAGGGTTTGGGAATAGGGTCAGTGGTAGGGAATAAAATCATGGAATGCTCGAGGTTGGAAAAGACCTCTAAGATCATCAAATCCAAACCACGTCCCAAGTGCCACATCCCTGGTTTTTGTCAGGGGTGGTGACTCCACACTTCCCTACCAGCTTGTTCCACTTCCTGCACAAATTTTTCCCAATATCCAACCTAAACCTCCCTCAGCACAACTCACAGCAGCATATCTCAGTCCATAACAGCTCCTGATACTCAATCCCTAATTATTTTGAGAGGAATACCAATTCCACCGCCTCAGATGTAGTTAAAGACATGACAAGGTAATTTCTGGAACAAACTCCTCCACGGTGACCAGATGGCAGCACGGAAATAAAGAGATTTTGCAGGAGATGGCAAACATTCGGTGCTAAAATATTCCCCAGAATCATCCTGCTGCTCTGTGTGCTCGGGAATGGGATCCTGGGATGGAACAATAAAGGGTGATAAAAGTACACCATAACACAGACATCCAAAATGCAGGAGGATAATGGCATCATGCATAGACATTGCCTCATTTCATGGTTTTTTCTGGATTTTGAGCTGGAATATTCTGTTGTCCGCTTTAGAGGTGGGGAACCCATCTGTGGGAATCAAGTGACCATGCCCAGAAGGAAGCTTGGCTTTTTAAAGGGATTTGTGGCATCTTAGCTTTTTTAATGGGGATTTTATTTTTATAAGGACATCCAGCATGTCCCAAATGGAATAGCCAATTTTTTTTTTTGGACGAGCAAACAGGAATTGTGCCTTGGATGTGGATTTTCTCTCATTTTGTCTGTCCTTCTCCAGCAATTTAGTGTTTGTCTCACCAATTGTTTGCATTTTATTTTTCCTAAAACTACCTTGTAGACCTTTTATCCTCTCTATTCCTCATGCTGGAACAGTCCATGGTCATTCCCACTCTGCTGGTGCTCGGCTCTGAAATGTTTGAACACCAATAAATCCAAAGTTATTTGCATGATTGGCTTGGTTTGACCAACAGGCGACTGCTGAGGAGGGCAGGAGCCTCCCTTGGGATGCAGAATGCAAACCCCTCCCTCCCAATTATTGTAATTTTGGATTTCAGGGGCTCTCAGGCAAAGCTCTGGGGACAGCAATAACAGTTCTTTATCAGAACTAAAATAAAAATGCAGCGATGCAGAAACCAAGGGCAGTGTGAGAGTGAGGATCCAGCTGAGCCCTGTGGCTCAGGGCTTGGTGGCAGTGCCATCCCATGGTGGCTGCAGCCCTCCTGCAGTGGCAGAGTGAGGATCCAGCTGAGCCCTGTGGCTCAGGGGTTGGTGGCAGTGCCATCCCATGGTGGCTGCAGCCCTCCTGCAGTGGCAGAGTGAGGATCCAGCTGAGCCCTGTGGCTCAGGGGTTGGTGGCAGTGCCATGCCATGGTGGCTGCAGCCCTCCTGCAGTGGCACAGGTGGCTCTGCTGGAGCAGGGATCCTGCCCAAAGGTGGAGGTTTCCTGGGAAGGTGCCGTGGGGATGGCTGGGCCTGGTGTCCCTCTGGGAATGCCAAAGGCTGCTGGCTGTGCCCAAGCCCAGGTTGGATGCAGGTAGGAATGCTTGGCTCCTGGGCTGGCTGCAGCAGCTGCCAGGGGGATGCTGGAATTTTCTCCGGGACACTGAGTGGGCCATGAGCAGAAGATGTGTGCCTGGAGGGAGGCTGGGTCCTGGCAGAGATAAAGAAACTGCCCCAGCTGGTTTCTGATCAGCTGGGCCCTGCACAGAGGGTGACCCCAGACCAGTTCCAGCAGGTGGAAATGGAATAACACAGCTCTGGTTATTCTGCACTGCAACCCAGGACAATGATTTAATCCCAATTTGTTCTCCCCCTTTGTGCTTCCCAGGTTTATCCAGGAGATCGAGCTGGCCATGGAGCTGGGCCCAGCCAAGCAGTGCCCGCTGCGGGAGTTCCTCACCGTGTACATCAAGAACATCTTCCTCAACCAGGTCCTGGCCGAGATCAACAAAGAGATCGAGGGGGTCACCAAAGCATCAGATCCCCTGAAAATCCTGGCCAACGCCGACACCATGAAGATCCTGGGAGTGCAGAGGCCTCTGCTGCAGGTAGGAGCTGAGTGACAGCTCAGGATGTCCCAGGTTGGCCATGTCCAACCATGACCTGGCTGTGTATCCAGTATGGAAAAATGTGGAGCTGCTGGAGACAGAGGAGACCATGGAGCTGCTGCAGGGCTGGAGCCAGACTGGGAAAGCTGGGAATGTTCTCCTGGAGAAGGGAAGGAGCCAGGGAGAGCTTCCAGCACATTGCAGGGGCTCCAGGAGAGCTGAAATTTGGGAAAGGCCTGCAGGGACAGCACACAGGGAATGGCTGCCAGTGGCAGAGGGCAGCAATGGATGGGATGTGGGGCAGGAATTCCTGGCTGGGCTGGAATTGCCAGAGCAGCTGGGGCTGCCCCTGCATCCCTGCAATGTCCCAGGAAGGATTGGAGCCCCCTGGGATGGTGGGAGGGGTCCCTGCCATGAGCTTGGAGCTCCCTTCCCAGGCAAAGCATTCCAGGATTCTGGGATTGGGGACACTGCCAATGCATTGGCAGGGATTTGGATGGAAAATGGGGAGAGAAAAGAGAGGCAAAGGAACAGAGAGCCTTGGTGGTTTGCTGGGATTGCAAGGGAAGGCCCTGGGTGCAGCAATTCCTTGGAGAGGAGATGGATGCAATGGGAGGCTGGGAAAGCTGGGAATGTTCTCCTGGAGAAGGGAAGGAGCCAGGGAGAGCTTCCAGCACATTGCAGGGGCTCCAGGAGAGCTGAAATTTGGGAAAGGCCTGCAGGGCCAGCACACAGGGAATGGCTGCCAGTGGCAGAGGGCAGCAATGGATGGGATGTGGGGCAGGAATATTTTCCTGTTTGTCTCCCTTAGAAGTTCTGTTGATGCCTGCCAGTCACAGAGCTGTGTGAGCAGGGTCAATGCACATTCCAAGCCCCCAGGAGGAGCAGGGTGGGATCTGATCCTCCAGGTGTGTTTGGTGGTTGATGTGGAGCCCCAAGGCTCTGTCCATCAGGAAAAGATTGGAGGGGTTTGGGCTGGAGTGTTCGGAGAAGCCTCCCTTGAATCCCCTTTGTTTGAACTCCAGCACGGAGCAGTGATGAAAGCAGCTCCATGGGGATCAGGGCAGTGTGGAATCCCACCCCAAAATTCTGGATTTCGTGTTTTGCCTGGGTCTGCAAGGAGTGAACTGACTCTTGCTGTTGGTCGTGTCAAGCTCTTTTCATCCTTTGAGGTTATTCCCTCTTTCCTGGGCAATCCTCTCATCAGGGATGGGAAATGCTGGCAGAGTCCTTGGGAAGCAGCACCTTTATCCCAAGGTTTGTGTGGCCACTTTCTATCCCACTTCACAGCTGTCCAACACAGGGATGTTACAATGCCATGCAAAAATAGGAATAACTGCTGTTATTGCCAGGAAAATGAATCCACAAATCCCAGAGGCTGATGGCCAAAAAGGAGACAGAGGAGTCCTTTGAATTTATTGGAATAAAGGGATGTGTTAAAAGGAATAAAGGATAAATATTCCTATATTGGAATGAAGGGATGTATTTAAAGGAATAAAGGGATAAATATTCCTGTATTGGAATAAAGGGATAAATATTCCTGTATTGGAATAAAGGGATGTATTTAAAGGAATAAAGGGATAAATAATCCTGTATTGGAATAAAGGCAGAGGCCCTGGGCCGTTCCCCTGGGGTCTCTCCAATTTTCTCCAGTTTATCCCAATTTCCCTCTCTCTTTCCCCATTGCTGAGGCCCTCGAGAGCTCCAGACTTCCCAGAACTCCTGACACCTGAGATTCCCCTCTCATGTAGAACCCAACCTTGGAATTTTTAATTCTTATGGAATTGATGGTTTTCCCCCATTGCTTCTTTCAATATCCAATTTCATTTCTCAGCAAACCTACTTTAGAAAGTAAAATTTCTTTTTTTCCATTCATCCATCAGTGGAATCCTTCCTGTTGTTTCCTTTATCTCTCACTGCTGGTTTTATCCACCAGACCCAGAGCTCCTTTGAAAAGCCAAATCCCTCATTCCCCTCATTTTTGTTACCATTTCCCCAATTTTTGATGAATGAACGGTCCCTAACTCTGTGCCTGTCTGGGGGCAGCATGGCTGGGATGGTCCTTTCAGACCCAAATCAAAATCAAATTCCAGAAGAGCATTTCTAGAAGCCCCTAGAGGGGAACAACTTCTCTAGAAAGGGGCCAAAATTCCCTTTGCAGGAGTTGAAACGATGTTTTGGAGCTGCACAGAATCCCTGGATTTCTTTCCTTCCCAAACTTTACCAGGCTTAATATGGATAAAGTATTTTCTGTGGCTCCTGGCTTCATTTCACTTGAAAATGTGTTCTGTAATATCAATATATTTCCTTAAAGCTCCTTAGACTCAGAGTAGCTTGGAATTTTCTCGTCCAGTTCCTACAATTTGCTCCTCATGATGGATGGAAATCATTTTGACCTGGAATTATTTTTGGTTAAACTGTCTGTGGTCAGGAGGTCTCCTTCTTCCTGACACTAGAGAAGGGTAATTCTCTGAAAAGAAAAGAAAAATTGCTGCCTCTTTGAACCAAATCACCCAAATAGCTCCCTAAAATAATCCCATTGATTTTCCATTAAAGGGGAAAAAAAAGAAAAAAAAAAAAATGGGGTTATTTCTGCATGAAATCTTTGCCCCCATCACCTCATGGATATGATGGAAATGTGAATGAAACTCTCCCCCAGATTTTTCCTGTTGTGGGTTCCTGGTTTGGCATCTTTGCTGTCCCAGAGATCTCTCGGAATCCTCTGGGATTGGAACAGGGAATTTATCAGCCCCCACTGATGAAGCTTTGGGATCAGTATCAGCACCATGTCTGAGCTGGATTAGGTGGGAGAAAAGAGATTTTTAGAGATTTTTCCAGCATTGTGTCCTCGCAGATGAATCACCCATTCCTGCAAAGATTATCCTTTAAAAAAAAAAAAATTGTCCTCTCTGAATATTCCATTTTTCCGCCTTGTTTTGCATTCTTCCCTCCTCTCATGTAAAACACTTGGAGCCCTTTCCCTTTGCAGGGAGTCTGAATCACCGTGAAACTCATTTGTCTCAAAATTATTCTGCATTAAATTTCAGGCTGTAATTGTTTAAATCGATCCTAAATTAGGCTACAAGTGCCTCGACAGCTTCTTACAGCCTGTTCTTGTAGGGCTCTCAACGAGGTGATAAATCTTTCCACCCAGGTGGTCACTGGCCTTAAAAAACCTGTTGCTCCAGCACCAAAAAAATGCAAATTTCTTCCCTCTGGAGCAGCAGAGTGGGATTTTTCCTTTCCTTCAAAGCTTCTGTTGTTTCTTATCTCAGCATGGTGTGCGGATGATGCTCCTGATACTTTTTTGGCCAAACTCCAGCAGCTGAAAATCCCCTCCCCAAAAACAAAAAAAAAACCTTTAATAAATCAGGCTGTGCAGCTGTTTTCCAGGATAACGACTCTCTGGAGCTAATTACCACAGCACCCACTCCATGCACGGAGTCACTCACTTGTGACTTCCCAAGGAGACATCCCTGAGAGCTTCTGGAATGTTTTCCTCCCATCGAATGAGTGGTTATTAAGGAGAGAGGGATGGTCCCAGGCAGCAGCTTTGGATGGCTCAGCAGTGCCGACGGCTCCACGCTTTGATGGAGACTGGATGTTATTATTTATTAGCGTGAGCAAATTAATTGTCCTTCCAGGCTGGCTCCCAGCCAGCAGCATCCATTAAGGAGCAGGCATGGCTGATCCATTGGGGTTTTTCCCATTCAAGGATAATTTAAAAGCAATTTTAATGGTTCTGAGCCTCCCGTTTCCATTTTGTGGTGATACAACCGAGATGTTTTCAGCTCTTGTTGATGTGTTTCCTGTCAAGAGGGTGAAACCCTCCGACTGCAGAACTTGTGCTAAATCTCCTTTTCCAGCTTAAAATGAGAGATGGAATTACCTCTCGGTGGGAGCCTGGCTCTCCCTGTTGCTTCCAATATTTCTTCAGATAATTTTTCCTCTGGGGGTGCAGTTCCTGAGTTTTGTGGGAGCTTTCAGAAGCCTCCCGTGTAAGTCAGCTGCAGATTCTCCACCGAGGAGTTCTGAGCTGCACAAAAGCAGCTGCTTCAGGCAGCTTTAATTTAATTTAATTTAAAAACTCAACTTCCACTTGCAAGTTCAGTGTGGATGTTTTCAAGCGGTGCCCCTGGCAGGCAGAATGATTTCTGTCCCCTTCAGATCTCCAAAATCCAAGTCTTGCTGCACAAACCATCCCAAAAGTGTGAGTCAGGTCTGAGCTGAAGGGAACAGCCCCGAGTTTGAGGAGTCTGGATCCCGTTAATCCCTGGAATCTCTGGATGCCTTTTCCATGTCGTGGTTTGGAGTTGGTCAGGAGCTGGATAACCCTCGTTTGCTCAGTGATGAATTGTTAAATTGTGAGATATTTTGGGTTGGAAAGGATCTTTAAAGGGTTGAAAGAGATTTTAAAGGCCTTTCAGTGCAGCCCTGCTGCCACAAGCAGGGACATCTTCCATTATTCCCACATTGCTCCAACCTGGAAAGCCCATCCAAGACTGAGAGTTGGGGACAAAATGTTGATCCTGGTCCTCTCTGAGGCCACCAACGTGTTTTGTCCCCCTCAGCAAGAGTCTGCCATGTTCTCCCTGGGAGAGTGGGGTGAGACTGGAATGGAATTCCCAGAGAAGCTGGGAATGTCCATTCTGCATCCCTGGAATGTCCCAGGCCAGGCTGGACATTGGGGCTGGGAGCAGCCTGGGACAGTGGGAGGTGTCCCTGTCATGGCAAGGGGGGGACAGGATGGGCTGCAGCAGAGAGCAGGCAGGGCAAGAGGATAAATTGGGGATTTATTAAAATTCCTCCCTGGGCACACCTGGGCAGCACCAGAGCCCGGCTGGGTCACACCCAAGATCCCCAAAATGGGCACAGAATGCTCACCCAGCCACGAGGTCCCACACTTTGATAATTTCTGCCCCAGCAGCACATTGCAGTTCATTGTCCCATTCCAGCTCCAGCTGATGCAGCTCCATCCTCCTTGGTTTTCCTTCTCCCTTCACCCTTGGTTTTGTTCTTGGGCTGAAAGTTGTCCTTGGTGCTGAGCTGGAGCAGGAATTGTTTTGTGTCCCTGCTGTGTGCAGAGAGCTCAGGAGCTCTGAATGTGAAACCTGAACCTGCCCACCAAAACAGCCCAGAGTCAGAAAAATATAAAAACTAAACCCTGAGGCGTCCCTGGGATTCCATGAAGGGCCCTCACCCTCACCCTGGCCCGTGCAGCTGATTTTAAGTACCAGTTAATTTAGTACTCACTATATCCACAAAACCACTAAAACTTCCTTGTAATTTACTTTATTTTCATTTTTTTCCCTCTTTGTTTTGGTTTTTCCTCAGAAGTTGGGTGTAAACCACACAGATCTGCCCCCAGCCTCCATCCCAGGCCTCGATTGATTATTTTAATTACAGATTCCTGCCAGGCTCCCTCAGCAGCAGCTCTGCTCCCATAAATTCTCATTTTGCCTCACAGGGTTGGTGTCAGACCCAGCCCCTGCTGCCTCCCTAGCCAGAGGAGAAGCCTTTTAGCCCGGCCACCCTCCTTGTTCTGAGCTCCAGCTGCACATTCCTCATTTTCAAACTCATTAAAAATTCCCTGGCAGCAGAGCAGGGCCCTGGGCTGCTGTGCCAGAGCAGCTTCTCCCCAAGGATGCTGCTGAAAATCCAGTGGGAAGTCCCAGATCCATGTGCCACACTCACCCAGTTTTCCATTTTTCCTCCAGCTCCTTTTTTTCCACGATTTTTGCGATTTTAAACCATTTTTTTTACCTTTGCTGGGAATGTTTTGGTGACGGATGAGCTGCAATTCCAGGAAGGAACTGGAAAGGCAAAGTCTGATAAAATTCATTTAAAGGGAGCTGTGTTGCTCCAGCACCAACATTCCTCCAGGAATTTCCTTCATGGAATCCCAGGGTGGTGTGGGTTGGAAAGGACCTTAAAGCCCATCCAAGACATCTTCCACCATCCCTGGCCTTGGACACTTCCAGGGCTGGGACATCAAAAAACTTCCACAAACTTCTCTGGGAAACCTGGAATTCTCTTCCATAACTCTCTTTTCCCTGGGCAAGTTTAATATTTGCTGTTCCAGAACGCTCCTCTCTCCATGAAGATGTTGGGGGGCGCCAGCTCTGGTCCTGCTGGGGCTGATCCAGGATTTCCTGGGGAATTCACCCCTTTGGGATTCACTCTTTAATTAAAACATTTAAGGACTTTGTGCCTGTGAAGAAAACGGCTGCAGGGTGTGAAAATGGAGGAAATGCTGCAAGAGAACCCTGGCCAGGGCTGTTTGGATTTTAATTTGGGCTGGGCTCTCTGCAGCCATCAGCTAAAATTTGGGTCCCCCTCTCACATCACAGATATTTTTTTCCCTTCCCTCTTCTTGTTCCACTCCATAAATCCCAAATCCAGCCTGGAGCATGAAGCTCTTCATGGATGGCTCCGAGAGAAGGAACTTCCCTGTGCTCACGCCAGGCTCCTCCAAAATCCCATTTTTTTCCTCCCCTCGTGTTTCACTGGGCCCGTTTCACTGAGGAAGAATATTCCCTCATTCCCAGGTTTTGGAAATGTTTTCCAAGTCTCGAGCAGGAGAGGAGCCATCACACTCTCAATAATTGATGGCTACTTTATTGAGCTGTCAGCACTAATTCATCCTCCTTTTGATGTTCAAAGGAGCCGTCCTTTCATTTTTCCAGGAAAAAGTTCATTTTTATAATTCCTTTTTTTTTCTTTTTTTTTTTTCCCTCCTCCTCCTCCGTGCAGTGTGTGGTGAGAGGGAGGGATGAGGCTCCTGCACCCTCTGAAAATGCCTTTATTCCTCCTCTGGCTGCTCATTTCTCTGCCTCCCTCCCCTGGCACAGGTTTAATTATTCCTCCTTTATTTGAAACACGACGCCCGGCTCTGGCACGGAACAAAAGAGACATTAATCCATTGTTGGGAGGGANCTTATCCCCTCTTTCCCCCCCCCCACTCCTTTCTTCCTCTCTTCTTTTTTTTTTTTTTTTTTTTTGTTCAGTGGGGTTTTGGAGGCAGGGACTCATCAAGAGGAGAATTATTAAAGGAATAACAGTGCAGGAATGTTGCCATTCCATTGGAATATTCCTCCTGGCACCGTGGGTTTCCTCCCTGCCTCTGGAATCTTCCTCCTGAAGTGGATAAATTTTGCAGTTGGAAGGTTCATGGCGCTCTAATTTACATCTAAAAGAATGGATGGAAGGCAGTAAATTAAAAGTTTCCCCTCTTGGTTTTAATCTGTAAA
>VZTB01006569.1:34640-47128 GCA_013397245.1 Thryothorus ludovicianus
TCCCAAATTTGCCCTAAACCAGGACACCAGGGAGGCAGCCCAACCCAGGGTGCAGCCAGAATTCACACAAGTGTTCTCCGTTAGGCTGGGGCCGTGTGAGGAGCAGAGCAAGGATGAGGGAGGAACCTTCTGTTTGTAATTCCAGAGTTTTATTCCCAGGATGGAACAGGGGCAGAACCAGAGAGCGCCTCTGTGCAGGGGATTTTATACAATAACAGAAGCAGGGGTGGAAACAATGCATTAACCAACAGGGGACAGCAGAGGTGGAGTGAGGGGAACATCAAAATCATCAACAAAACCCAGCCAGGGTGGAAGGGAGGAGGAAAGAGCTCACATGACCCAAAGGAGCATCGAGGTTTGGGTGACACCATGACATGCCCAGGGGGTGGGATGCTTCCTGGATTGGATCAGGGGAGGAATGACACAGAAGATTCTGGAAAAAGGGGTAGGGTAACTGTGATTGATAGGGAAGGGGCAGGGTGACCATGATGGACAGGGAAGGTGCTGGAATAAAGGGGTGGGGTAACAGTGATTGATAGGGAAGATGCTAGAATGAAGGGAGGGGAAAATCCGTACAGGGAGCAACAGGGCATGGCACACTGGGGACTGACAGAAAATGGTCTTTGCCACAAAGGAGATAAACAACTTCAGAATGAACCAAATGGGGGAATATAGGAATGAGCCATTAACAATTGAACAATAAAAAATATAAATAATCACCAACGCATGCACCGCAACGGCAGGGGAGGGCTGAGGTAAAGATTCCCCGAGCTGCTGCTCACACCTGGGCTTTTATCCTCTCCTCAGAGCACTGTGATCGTGGAGAAGACCGTGCAGGACCTGATGAACCTGATGCACGACCTGAGCGCCTACTCGGACCAGTTCCTCAACATGGTGTGCGTGAAGCTGCAGGAGTACAAGGACACCTGCACCCTGGCCTACAGGTACAGCCCAGAACGGCACTCCAGAGGGAATTCCTGCCCTTTGGGGTCGGCTGTTCTGCTCTGAGGGGTCAGGAGTTGGTTCTGGAATCGTCTCTGCAGGGGTGGTCGAGGGTGTTTTCCTTCTTGGGATGAAAAAGCTGGAATATTGGTCAGTGGGATATGGGGAGTTGTGGTTTCACAGTGGATTTATCCACATCACAGCGTGGTTTAGGGTCTTGAGATGTGGATGGCAGTGGTGGTGGAGCTTAGAAATTATTCCAGGCAGGATGAGAACTTCAGGGCCTGCAGGGGCTCCAGGAGAGCTGAAATATGGGAAAGGCCTGCAGGGCCAGCACACAGGGAATGGCTGCCAGTGGCAGAGGGCAGCAATGGATGGGATGTGGGGCAGGAATTCCTGGCTGGGCTGGAATTGCCAGAGCAGCTGGGGCTGCCCCTGCATCCCTGGAATGTCCCAGGCCAGGCTGGAATTGGGGCTGGGATCAGCCTGGGACAGTGGGAGCTGTCCCTGCCATGGCAGGGGTGGCACTGGGTGATCCCTTCCAACCCAAACCATTCCATAATTCCATGATAAAAGGTGCCCTTTGCTCTCTGATGAAGTAATTCAGATTCTTCATTTNACAAAAGGTGACCTCACATTGGCCACTGTAAGTCTAAAGCATCATTTTTTAAAAATAAATGGCTGACTGTGCCCTTTGCTCTCTGGTGAAGTAATTCAGATTCTTCATTTGAACATTTGCAAGGAATTCAGCTTTTTTGGAATGAATTCTATTGAGATTTGGGTGTTCAGGTCTCATGGCAATTTAGGAATTTCAGGATGAGAGGAAATGGCCGTAAGTTGCATCAGGAGAGATTTAGATTGGATTTTAGGAAAAATGTCTTCCCTGAAACGTTGGTCAGGCATTGGAAGGAGCTGCTCAGGGCAGGGGTGGAATCTGTCCCTGGGGGACTTTGAAGCCCTGTGGAAGTGGCACCTGGGGACATGGTGGCCTTGGCAGTGCTGGGAATGGTTGGATTCAATCCCAGAGATCTTTTCCAACCTAAACAATTCAGCAATTTTAGGAATCAATAACCACATGAATCCACACACACTTTGTGGGTTTGGTGAAAGTTTCCCCAAACAATTCTGCAAACTGGCAGGGAGTCACCAAATGCTCTGTCCTTGTTCCGTTGGTATTTTGGGATGATCCATCCCTAACATTCCCCAACCTACACATGGAAGATCAAGGCACCACAATCCCATGGACCTGTTTGGGTTAAACCCTTCAAGTTCTTGATTTATCAGAGATTTCCTGGGTAAATATCAAGAATTAACCTCTAAGGACATCCCAGTTTTCCATGTGTAAAACAGCCCTGCTGGACAGGAAAACCAGGATCATTCCCCATCCCGTGGGGATAAATAATTCCATTAAAAACTATGAGATGCTACAGGAATGTGGGCTGGAATAGCTGCTCTGCATCATCCCCTTTATGGCCACTGAGCCTTAAAAAGCTCTTGTGCTTCCTGACCAAGAAATTACTTCCCATTGCCTGATTTTATTCAGGAAAAACTTCATCTGGTAAATGGGATCATCATCATTATTGTCATTAACAATAGCAGTGAGCAGAGGCTAAACTTTGCCTGAACACCCCTCCCCTAAATCGGGAACTGCTCGTGTGCCATTGTCCAAAATATTCCTTTTTCACCCAAAACTTCCCTGCCTGGAGCCAGACAATGGATTTGATTTGTTTGGCTGGAACTTGAAGGTCCTTCCTTCCTTCCTTTGCCATTCCTGGCTTTGGCACCTGCTGAGAGGGCTAATTAGGACAACGCTAATTTGGCCATCTCCTGATTGCAGCGAGAGGAAGAGACAGGAAATGTTCTCATTTTGCTGCTGGCAAATGACTGAAATAGAAATCCGTATCCATTCCCGGGAATGCAGGGGATGGAGCAGCTCCTGTTCCTGCTTCCATCCATGGGGATGTTATGCCCTCTGCAGGGATCTGGGCTCCACACAGCCCTGCCCTTTGCTCCAGAGTTTTCCCTGGGGTTTTGGGATGGATAGATCCAAAGTTGGTGGAGCCAAGATTATTTCCAGCTCCTTAAAATCAGGATGAGCTCCTCGGAGCTGGGATCGGATCCCATCCGGCAACGCTGGCGGAGCAAGGGCTGCTCTTGGGATGGCAAAGAGTGAGAATTTGGGAAGGCAGAGAGGTTTTTTTGTAGGATTTGCTCCTTCAGGGGGGATGTGAGCAAATGTGGGTGAAAAGCATCCAAAGGGAGGCTCCTCCAGGCAGGATTTTATCCGGAGTTCTCTATGGAACAGCTCGGGAAGAACGTCAGCGCTGAGAAATGCACAGCTGAGATTGTTCATGTCTGAGCTCCGTTTGGCTCGTGTTTTCCAGGGATTTAAAAAGAAAAATATCAAACCTGAGGGGGCTGGATGGGATTGGACATTCCTAGGAATAGCAGCTCTCGTGTGTTAATTGATGACGAATTTTGGAGGTTCAGTGTAGGTGAAAAATCACATTTTTGTCCCAATTCCAGTTTGCCACCCAAACTGTTTACAAACGTCAGCTCTGATTTCTGACTAATTGATGAGGGGCTGGGGCTGAAAATGCAAATAAAAACAGGAGATGGAGCCCCCAAACCTCCTGCCGTGCTGGCAGCACTTTCCACTCGTGTCCAACCCCCGTCTCCAGCAAATTTCCATGAGAGCAGCTCGACTCTGGAATTAGAAACCATTTCATGTTAAAAACATGAGTATAAAACCATTTTTGTGGGATTTTTGGAGATATTGAAAGGAGAAACCTGCCCAATCCACAATTGTGCCCTTAACATGAACCCTTCTTATTAATCTTCTGCCAACATCCTTCTCTGACAAAATTTGCAAAAAATGCAAAAATTCATCTTTTTCCACATCTTTCTACACAAATTTGCTAATATTTACTCATGTCCACTTTGAGGTTGCACATTTTTATTTTGTTGTCCACTCTAAGCTTTGTCTTTTGTGTCCATCCCCTTCTTCCTCATCTTTATCCTCACCTTGTTCGTTTTTGAACCTCTCTGAAGGCTCTTAGTAAAGGAATCCCTCACCCAAACGAGTCTTTTTAGTCTTAAAAAGAGATGGGCATCACCAAAATCTGGTTTGGAGAGTTTAAAAAGTGATTAAATCCTCTGGAGGTGCTTGGCTTCATATCTGGAGGCAGCTTCTGGTGACCAACTCTCAGCTAAATTTGGGGGGAAAAATGGGAAATAACTGGGCCTGGATTGCTCAAAATGGTGAAGAAAAAAAACCTCCTCCTGCTTTCCAGCCAGGCAAAATAAATCTAAGCCCCTTTTTTAGTGAGAAAGAGGAAGATTAATTCAGCCTCAATGTGACAGCCCAACAGGATTTTTGGATCCCCCAGGAAGTGCTTTTATCACTCATTTTGCAGCTTCCCCTCCTTGCATGAACTTTTAGGGTTCCAGGTGCCTTTTTGGGACACTTTTTGGGACAGGGGTGTCCCCTCAGGCTGTGGATGACTGTTCCAGCTGCTTTTTAACCCTTGGCAGCACGAGCTCAGTGTGGAAACATCACCTTGGCCATGGGAAGAGGGAAAAAAATAATTCAAAATTCCACCTGGCACAGGGCAGAGGAGTCCAGTTAGCCCCAGTGGCTTCCAGATGTTTCCTGCTGGGTGGCCATGGCCCCCCAGCTGTGTCCAGGGATAATCCCATATTATTTTTCATAAGAGAAATGATTCCTCACAGTGGCACCTGGGGAGGTGTGACAGACACCAGGATTTTGGCCATCAAGGCTGTCTCTCCAACATTCCCCCTCGCCAGCAGGCTGGGAATGGGAAAGATTTTGGGAAAAACATATCCAGGACAGCTGCCCCAGGCTGATATTCCATATTTTTTGATGTCTGCTCCACAATAAAAGAGTTTTTCCATCATTTTTCCTCCCTCTGTCCTCTGAGGAGGGGAGTGATGGAACAGCTTGGTGGGCACCTGGATCCAGCCAAGGAAAAGTTATGGAGGAGTTTGGGATAAGGGGAGTGGGGGTGAAAGGAAGAGTTTTGAGCTGTAAAATGTGTCACCCTGTCCTGGGACAATTCACTCCAGGACCCAAATTGGATTGACACAGATTGAAAGGGAACACTGGCTGAGAAGCTGGGAAGAAAATGTGGGAAAAATGAGTTGGGAAAAGCTGAGTGTCCAGTGGAGATTGGGGATGTTCCACCCTCTTCAGCATCTTCCCAGTGAGGGGATGGTTGGAGTAAAACCAACCTCAATAAAAACCAGGAGGTGTTGGAGCCCTGGGAAGGAGTGGGGATGGAATTCCAAGGGATGCACACAGTGCTGGGGCTGTGCCAGCATGGATCACTTTGGAGCTCCATGGATCTTGTCCAGAGAGGACGTCTCAGGCCAGGTTGGATGGGCTGGGAACACCCTGGGATGGTGTCGTGGTTTAACACCAGGGATCTGCTGAGGAGGGCAGGAGCCTCCCTTGGGATGGAGAATTATTGTAATAATTCTCCCAGTTATTATAATTTTGGATTTCAGGGGCTCTCAGGCAAAGCTCTGGGGACAGCAATAACAGTTCTTTATCAGAACTAAAATAAAAATGCAGCGATGCAGAAACCAAGGGCAGTGTGAGAGTGAGGATCCAGCTGAGCCCTGTGGCTCAGGGCTTGGTGGCAGTGCCATCCCATGGTGGCTGCAGCCCTCCTGCAGTGGCACAGGTGGCTCTGCTGGAGCAGGGATCCTGCCCAAAGGTGGAGGTTTCCTGGGAAGGTGCCGTGGGGATGGCTGGGCCTGGTGTCCCTCTGGGAATGCCAAAGGCTGCTGGCTGTGCCCAAGCCCAGGTTGGATGCAGGTAGGAATGCTTGGCTCCTGGGCTGGCTGCAGCAGCTGCCAGGGGGATGCTGGAATTTTCTCCGGGACACTGAGTGGGCCATGAGCAGAAGATGTGTGCCTGGAGGGAGGCTGGGTCCTGGCAGAGATAAAGAAACTGCCCCAGCTGGTTTCTGATCAGCTGGGCCCTGCACAGAGGGTGACCCCAGACCAGTTCCAGCAATGGGATGGAATCCACACCTTTTTTTCTGGTTACATTCTGTTCTGCAACCCAGGACAGAAGATGGGAGGTTTCCCTGCCCACGGCAGGGGTGGATCTGGGTGGGCTTCAAGGTCCCTTCCAACCCAAACCATTCCAGGATTCCTTGGACCCACGGGTACCACCAAAAGGTGAGGCAAGCAGGAATTGTGGATTAGGCTCTTGGAAAACTCTGACTCTGGAAAAGGAAAGCCACCAGGCTGAGTTTGCAGCTTGTTGGAGCATCCCAACATCTCCTCCCCAGCCCTGACTCCACAAACAGTTGGGGTTTTGGGGACAGAGGATAATAAGGACCATAAAACAGAGAGGTGGCTCTGTGTAACCCCATCAGGACACTCCCAGAGATTCCTTGGAGTCGTGGATGTCTGAAGGGCCACGATAAGGCTGGAAATAATTGAAGGGAGCAGACAGTGGAGAGAGCTGAGCTGAGAGGGGAAATAACGGGGAGTAATGGGATGAAATTGAGGAAAATAAAACACCAGCTCGGTATCAGGAGTTTTTTTATCCAAGAGCTGGATTTGTTCAAGTGTGAAATAGACTCCCAAGGGAAGGAGAGTATTACTGCAGTCATTTAAATGTGCAGGGGACAAAGCCTTGGCTGATGTATTCCCTGGAACAGTTGTCTTGCCTTGACACAGCAATGCCCAGATATCATCAAATCCCCTTTTTCCATCTCAGATGTCAGAGCTGCTCGTGGAGCTCTTTTATCCCCCTCGGTTTTCACCAGGGTGAAAAAAAAAATACCATTTTAATTTTTTTTTTTTCCCCTGAGTGGAAAAACACCAACTCCCCCCCAAGCAGCAGGAGGCCAAATGGGAATGTTGACGCCGGGGCCTTGTGTGGCTGGAAACAAAACTCAGCCTTTTGTGTGTGACAGATTGAACGTGAAACTCAGAGGGAAGGAAAATTTGTTTGGAAGTGCATGTGACAAATTTGTTTTCACAAATCCTGCGCGGTTCCTGAGCTGAGCTTGTTTTCCTGGTGGATGGGGAAAGGGTGGGAAGAGAAATGAGCTGTTCTCTTCAGGGTGGATCAGAGCTGGCTCCTGTCTCGCTGTTTTCCTTTGCAAAACGCAGATGCTCGGGGTGTTGTTGTTGTTTTTATTTCTATTTCTTCCCCAAATCACCACCTGAATGCTACTGACACCTCATCTCTGCCCCAGCATTCCAGCCTGGATCCAGGGGAGTGTGGCTGGAGTGGCTCTGCCAGGTTCATGTCAGGGGTGCTGGGGTGTGGGAGCGTCTCTGTTGGCTCAGGCCATTCCATCCTGGAGCCAGCCTGGGAGAGCTGGAGAAAAGAAAACTCCAGGGAGAGCTTCCAGCACATTGCAGGGGCTGCAGGGGCTCCAGGAGAGCTGAAATTTGGGAAAGGCCTGCAGGACCAGCACACAGGGAATGGCTTCAGATTGGGAAAGGGGAGATTTGGGTGGGATTTTGGGAATTGCCAGAGCAGCTGGGGCTGCCCCTGCATCCCTGGAATGTCCCAGGAAGGATTGGAGCCCCCTGGGATGGTGGGAGGGGTCCCTGCCATGAGCTTGGAGCTCCCTTCCCAGGCAAAGCATTCCAGGATTCTGGGATTGGGGACACTGCCAATGCATTGGCAGGGATTTGGATGGAAAATGGGGAGAGAAAAGAGAGGCAAAGGAACAGAGAGCCTTGGTGGTTTGCTGGGATTGCAAGGGAAGGCCCTGGGTGCAGCAATTCCTTGGAGAGGAGATGGATGCAATGGGAGGCTGGGAGAGCTGGGAATGTTCTCCTGGAGAAGGGAAGGAGCCAGGGAGAGCTTCCAGCACATTGCAGGGGCTGCAGGAGAGCTGAAATTTGGGAAAGGCCTGCAGGGCCAGCACACAGGGAATGGCTGCCAGTGGCAGAGGGCAGCAATGGATGGGATGTGGGGCAGGAATTCCTGGCTGGGCTGGAATTGCCAGAGCAGCTGGGGCTGCCCCTGCATCCCTGGAATGTCCAAGGCCAAGCTGGACACTGGAGTTTGGAGCAGCCTGGGACAGTGGGAGGTGTCCCTGCCCATGGCAGGATTGGAAATGAGAATCTTTAAGGTCCTGGTTTGACTCCTTCAAATAGAGCATCCCCTTTGAATCCTGAAATTCCCAGACAGGAATTCAGGTGAGTTACCCTGCCAAAATTATGGAACAGGGAAATTCTTCCCAATTGGAACACGCTGCAATCCCTGCCTCTGTTTCCCACCTGGGATTTAGCTGGAAGCTCCATCAGGAGGTTCTTTGGATGAGTTGGAAAGAAGATCCTGGACCCTTCATTGCTTCAGCCCTGGTCCCCAGGCTGGGCCAGCTGGGGGGAGGTGGTGGCTTCCAGCCTGGTGTTCCTGGGCTGGTCCCACCTTGCAGGGACTCCATGGGCAGCGGCTGCTGGAGCTGCACTGAGATTCCAGAGGAAAATGATCCATGGGGACACCAGTGCTGGGTGACTGTGGGAGCTCAGGGTTCATCTCTGGCTGCCCTGGAGGAGCAGGGACCCGGGCAGGGGGCTCAGAAATTTTGGAGCAGAGCCCAAAACACCTGAGGGTTGGATTTCAGCCCATGGGAACCATTGCCAACCTTAAAAGAAGAATTCCAGGTCCCAAGAGTTTCAATAGAGTGATAATGAGTTTGTCTCAGGGTGTAAAAGCAGATTTTGGGTTTTGGTGCAGGGGGTGGGTGAGGCCAAGGTGGAGGAACCTCGTGGCTTTTTGGGTTTCTTCTTCGTCTTCACCTTCTCCATTTCTGCTGTGCTGGTGGTACTGGGGATTGGTTTGGGGTAGAGACAGAGTTTCTAACGTAGGGAATAGGTATTGGAAAATAATTGTAAATAATCTGTGTGTAATTTTTAGTATAAAAGATAAACACCCCCTCTGAGGGGGGAGAAGGCCTTGGACTGTCCCACTGGAAGGAGCTCAGTGGGTCAGAGAGAAAATGTTTGAGATAAGATAAAATAAACAACCTTTAGAATGAGACCTGAAGAGTTTCAGCTTTTTCTTCCATCTCAGGCGTGGAAAAAGGACTTTGTTAGCTCAGGGGAATTTCTGCAAAAGCAGCAAACCCAACAGTTGACCTCATCCAACTGGGCACCAAATTGAATTTCCAGTGTTGGAGAATTTAGGAAAACGGCCCTTTTTCCCTTAAAAGATGTCTCAAAGTCCATCAGGAGCTGCGTGTCTCAGGGAATTTCCTTCCCTGTCCACCCACATCGCTGAGAGCTGTGGCTGGAATTCCTCTCCGGATCCTTTCCTCACTGCTTCACCCCCGTTGCTGTGATCCAGGGTTCAATAAATAGCTCAGAATTAACTCAGGAGTGGCACCAGGAGCAGGTTTGCTCCTCCCTGAGGTGGCTGTTGCTGCTTTTCCCTGCAGGACAATCGTGCAGTCGGACGAGAAGCTGGTGATCAGCGCGTCCTGGGCCAAGGACGACGACATCAGCAGGCTCCTGAAATCCCTGCCCAACTGGAGCAACATGGCTCAGCCCAAGCAGCTGAGGCCCAAGAGAGAGGAGGAGGAGGATTTTATAAGGTAAGATGCCGTGGGAAGTTGTGGAAGGGTTTCAAGGAGGGCAGCAGCAAAAATTAGGGATAAATTTATGGGGTTTTCGTCGCTGTCGTGTCCCCAGGTGTGAGGAGGATGATGGAATCATTTGGGAAATGGGAAAGATTTTGGAGATCATCCAACCATTCCCAGCCCTGCCAAAGCCACCACTGACCATGTCCCCAAGTGCCACATCCACATGGCTTTGAAATCCCTCTGGGGCTGGGGACTCCCAGCCCTGGGCAGCTTTTGGGGAAGAAATCTTCCCAATATCCAACCTAAGCTTTTCCTGGTGCAATTTCTGTTCAAACAAAGCCATTTGGAGAATTCTCTTTGTGATCCAAAAGGGAAGTGCGTGGGATTGAGGAAGGAAGGGTTGTTTTGAATCCAGGGCAATCCTTGTCCTGCCTGAAGGGAGCAGCATTTCCTGACCTCATGGAGGGGCCAGCTGGTTGTACTGGGCAGGAATTCCCAAAATTGGCACTGCCAAAGGAATCTTTAATTCTAGACATGGAGTTCCCCCTCCACTCCAACTCCAGGAACTAACTCAGGAGAGCAAATGAAAAATTCCAGTATTTCCAGCAGGAATTCTCTTGGAGGCAACTCTCCGTGCCCAAACCAGGTTGTTCCTACTTTTCCTGCCAGTGAAAGCCTGGAAAGAGGCAGATTCCCTTTCCCTGCATGCTGGGAATGGCTCAGCTCCCGTGAGATTCCCAAGCCTGCACATTCCCATCCCTATTCATCACTCCCTTGATTGGCACTTGGCTGGAAAACCAGAGGAGGAGGAGGAGAAACTGGTGAAAATAACAACTTTAATTTGCCCAGATTCTCGTTTTCCCCCTTGCCTGGAAGCCCCGTGACTTCCAGGGAGGATGCAGCCTGGAGAGGATGGGATTTGGGGGAGTCACAGAAGGGTTTGCAGCTTGGGCAGGGATTTCAAACCTCCCCAGTGGAGCAGGGAGAGGATGCAGAGGGCCCTGTGCAGTCCCTGAGTGGAATTTCATGGATTCAGTCCTCACCTGCCTTCACATTTATCCTGCATTTCCTCACCTGGAAAGCCCCTCCTGTGATTCCAAAGCTCCAAAGTGGGCTCTGCTGGCTGAGTGGAAATTCCTGGCCAGGTAAAAATGGATGGCCGAGCTCAGCCTGATGCTGACAGAGCCAACATTTTCATCCTAATGTGCATTTTATTCCATTTATTCCATTCTGCTGGCCGTTAATTGAAGTATTTTGTGACACTGGCTCAGAGGAGCTCCAATGGGAAGCCTTTAGGAAAAGCCCATGAAGTGACCCATGCTGAATTTCCTAGGAAATTCCCAATTCCTGTGCCGTGGCTCTTTTCAGCCCAAGGCTTTAGGACAAAGATCTTTTCTCAGTTTCTGTTTGCACAGAGCATCTTCTGCTAAGCCCCAGTTCCTCCCAGCGCCGTGTGAACGCTCCTGTAGCATTAATTTAAATCACAATAATTGGTCTGGGCCAGATTCAGCCATTGATGGCTTAGAAACTTCCTCCAGGATGGGTGGTGGTTGAATAGATCCCTCCTGAAAGCTTCAAAATAAAATTAATTTTTTTTGTTGTCCTCTTCCCATTTAAGCAGCCTTTTCCCCCTAATCCAAAGGAACGTGATTTCTTCACTGCTGCTGCTTCTTTCTCCTGGCAGTGCTGGTCAATTGGGAATAATTCTGCCTGGACACTGCCAAAGAAAAGTGGGTGCTGTGGATTCCTTGCTTAGCAGGGAATGGGAGAGCTCGGGAGAGCTCATTTCATTATCATTTAACCTCTGAGAGATGGAAAATTTCAATATTTGATGTTCGTTCTTGGCTAGCAGGGCAGGATTACACATCCCTTCCTGGAAAAGAAGGTTCGAGCCTGATGAAATTTGGGAAAATGTTCTTTTTGGATATGGCACTACTCAGCAGCATCCCTTTATGAATATTGCTAAATTAAATCCTGAAAGTTCACCACCAGTTTTTGTCCCTTGGCAGCAAAAGAGATCCACGCACAGCTTCCCTTCACTCCCCAATTTTCCTGTAACTCATTCGTTTTGCTAAAAAGAATCCAAACAAAAAAAAAATATTTGCAAATAATAATCATCTGTGGACAGAGATTGATTTTGTTGTCTTAACCCCTGGCTATCTCTTGAGTGAGGAGATGTCAGAAGGCACCAGCAGAATTTCCCATTAATATTCCAGCGGGGTTGGGGCAGCCAGAGGGACCTGCTGGAGCATTTTTGGGGAGCTCAGAGCTTGGTGAGGGGAGGAAGGGAAGCAAAGCCCAGCCTCTGCTGCTGGAATTGGTTTTTGGAGCCCTGGAGGGTGTTTGGCACTGGGATGGGTGTGAAAGAGGCTGCCCTCATCCCTGGAGAAAGGAGATCCCACAGTTCATCCCCCAGGCAGAGGTGCTGGTGATGAACCCCAAAGATGTTCCCAGCTCTGCCTCAGAGAGGGAAAAGCAGTGGGAAAAGAGCTTGGATGTGGTGCTGCAGAAATTCCTGGGGTTTGGAGCAGCTCTGCAGCAAGTGGGGAAAGCCTGCTGTGTGTCCCAGGGAAACCACGGCAGTGGGAAGCTCAGGAGGGGTTTGGGAATTCCCATTCCAGGCTGGGGTGAAGGTCAGGGTGATGCCTAAAGAGGATGGCCTGGAACAGAGGCCAGACAGGGTTAAAGGAATAAAAGGGATTTATTAAAAAAGCCTTCAAAGGATTCACCTTGGGCAGTACCAGAGCCTGGCCATGGCTACACCCAAGATGGACCCCGAGTCACGAGTTCTCACTTTTACAAGTGTAAGATCGTTGCTGTCTGGGTGAAAATAGGACGGCGGACGGAGACGAGAGATCTCTATAAGCTGAATCCTAAAACTTAAGTTTTATTACAAAAGGTAGGGGGTAAGCGAGGACCCAGCTTAGAGCTGCTTGCAGCAGCTCTGAGCTGGCCCAGGTGGGG
>VZTB01006571.1:608-37610 GCA_013397245.1 Thryothorus ludovicianus
AGTAGGTTAAAAAAAAAAAAAAAAAAAAAAGGAAAAAAAGTAAAGAAAACCACAGAACAATCCCCAAATTTAGCACAGCCCTGCCCGCGGAACCACAAAGAACGGCCTGGGCTCCTGCAGAGGGCAATGGCGAGCCGGCGCCGCGCCCCGCAGCCCCGACCGGCAGTGCCCGGTGCTCCATGGTGGGCTCCGTCCCCCCCCTCGTGGGTCGAGCAGCCCCGGCGTGCCATGTCCCGGTCCCCCGGGTGAGCTGTGTCCCGATTCTCCCTAGGCTGTCCCGATCGGTGCAGCGGGGTCTGCGGGCGGTCTCCCCCGGCAACGGCCCCACTGTCCCCCGGCGCCGCCGGCCGCTCTCCAGAACTAGTTGGGCCGGAGGGGTGAAGTCCCAAGCTCTGCGTGATTTGCAAACATGAGCCTGAGTAACTTACGATGACTAAATTAAACCCTAAAATAATAATAAAATGCTGGGCTTTATTCTGCCGAACCGGTTTTGCCGGTTTTGTGTTATGAATGTTAATTATTAATAACTTTAGCACTAAAAAGCAGAGCGTTGTGGTTGTTTTTTTTTTTTTNGGCAGAGGATGTGCCAGGAACCACAGGTACAAAAGGATTAGCGTGGGGAGATAAAGGCTAGTGAAATGTAGGACAATGCTCAAAAAGGGAAGTGAGACACCTTTCCCATTCAGATGTGCAGGGCTGGGGGTCTGCACAGCCCCTTCAGAGCAGGTCCCAGCTATGACTCCCATCCAGGGCTTGTGCTCTCTGACAACCACTTTGAGTATCCAAACTGAATGCAAACGTTTTTAGGTCCAAACCTTCCTTCTATCTTAGTCTCAGGAGAATGCCTCTTATGTTGAAGCTTGCAGCTCTCTGAACATGTTTTCCCCATCAGTTATTTTTCGTTTGTTTCCTCACACTGTAAATTTGTTAACTTACATATCTCCCAAGCAATTCAGCATTTTCCTGGTCCAAATTACAAACTCAGGGGCACGCAAGGACAACATCAAAATTAAAATCACATCCATTATAAGAAATAGGAGAATAAGAATGCCTCAGAAACATATAAGTGATCTGATATCTTTGAAATAAGTGCCGGAACTTCACGGGTTCCAGGAAGAGAAGTTTTGAATATTGTGGACTGAAATAAAAAAGGCTCATTTTCACAATCTTTCAGTAAAATAGATTTGATTGCCATATTTCTGGATAATTCAGGCAGACACATGAGGTATGTCTAAATTTCATGTTAAAAAGTTGTGGCCCACTTTCATCTGAGTCTTGATTTTCAATTGTATAAATGCTGACAGGGTGCTTAAAAAAGTGGTTGTTTGCAGGCACTGGTAAGTCCAATGATACATGCATTGGAACATCCCACATAAAGATCAACACATTATTTTTTTCAATGATGGAGCACACTAGTGATTTTGTTCCTGAAATGATAAGTACTGTGATTGTCCCGAGCATGGAAATTAAATGTATTAAGTTTGCAACTGCACACAGTTTATACTTTCCCAGCCTGCATAACAACCTAAATCCTTTTTTCTTAGGACAGATTTATTTTAACATGTCTTTTGTCGCCAGCTGATCATTTCTCCCAAGTGTCAGTTTGCTCCAAGTTTCCCAATTTTCTCTAAACTTTCCTTCTACTAACTCAAAACACAGCATGTTTCTGTGCTGTTCAAAGCCGACTTTGGGGATTGCCTAACTCAGATAGAGAATTGCACAGATTTGTGTCCATCTTGCCTTGGGATGTGCAGTGACATTTTTCCAGATGATGCTGTGTTGGAATAGAAAGGAGTCTCCTGCAGCCCTCACTGCCAGACTGCTGTGGCCTCTGTGTTTCTCTGCCTCCTTAGGAGGAAGGAGGAGGTTTCTTTCATGTTTACCATATCTCACTGTGAGAGTGGGGTTGCTCTAGACTTGCCACTGGTGCAGCTCACCCGTTTCAGCAGAAGAATTATTACATGATGCAGACAACTTATATCGGTGGCCCAAGTGTAGAGCACAGTAAAAATGACCAAGTGAAAGGCCTTAGTGTCCAGCCTGAGTCAGTGCTAAACTGGTCACCTGTGTGTATAAACCACAAAAGGCAAAAAGAAGCCAAGGAAGAGCACGGGTTTTTGGAGCAGAGACAGTCCTCAGGAAATGGCATCACACATTGAAAAAACATTAACAACATCAACAAGAAGAAAAAACAGTTGAGCTGATTATACCTGAAACAAAGACCAATCTGTTTATCTTAATATGTCTCTTTTAAAGCTTATGTTTGAAACTCAGTTTTCAACAAACTTCCTCTCAGGAGCCTTGGTGTACTGCTTATCCCCTTTGATTTGGTTGTCTGTGGGAGCAGCTGATGGTATCAGAGACATTAGACTTTGGGAAAAATAGTGTCACAGTGTCAGACAAGAAGAGGTTTTCCTGACATGTTTGGGATTGCAGCAGGCTGCAGCAGGTAGGCAGGCTACAGGGCCAGGAGCTGCCAGGTCCCCCTGCTCCAATCCTGGCACAACAATGAAAGGGGAGCTGGGAACGAGCCCATGATGCTGGATTATATCCAATAAAATCCCTGTTGCTGATTCATCAGAAGCAGCAGTTCCATAATCCTTGGTGCTGTGCTGTTTCACCCTTACAAGGTTGCTGGAGAGCAGGTGATTTTGAGGAGATGCAGCATCTGGAGGGTTTCTTATGTCCCATGCCATCCAAATTAGCTGCACTGCAGCCAAAAGAGAGGAAGGGCATGAAAGCTTATACATACACCTACTGTGCAAGGCATGCTCTGGAGAGGGGGTTGCAGTACTGAGGATTCACCCTCCTCTCACAGGATCTCTACTCACCAAGGAGGATGAGACAGTCCAGAGCCATGGCCACCAAACTGCCTTCCCAGGGACACCTGTCCCTGGAGAGTTTTTTGCCATGTATTGTATATTCCTCACCCACAGCAGCTGAGCTCAAGCTTTATTTAGCTGCTCCTGCATGGGTTACTTTGTTTTTGTTAAACAGAAATAAAACCATGCTCAGCTGACAGTTAAACTTGTAGATTATTAGTACGGTGCAAAGGGCATATCTCTGAAGATTGTGAGCAGTTCCAAGCAGGTTTCAAGTAGTAGCAAGTGCACACATACCCAGATGGCACATGCACAGTTAGGATCATAAATGTTCATGCTGAGAATGTTGGCAGTGCCCGTGGTTATACTTGTTCTCACCTGCCTTTTGAAAGCCTGGCCATATCTTGTTGATAGTTATTTTACTTTTCAAGGAGGTTTTTAAATGGCATGTGGATGTAGGACATGGTTTAGTGGTAGGCTTGGCAGTGGTGAGCTGAGAGGTCAGGTTGTGATTCCCGCTGAGCTTCCCCCAGGGTGATAACCCCATCCACTGCTATCCACTCAACCTCACCAGCCCCTTGCAGAGCCAATCACTGCCCTCACACGATTTAGCACCACCCAGAATCACTTACATGTAGCGACCTTCTGCTTTTAAACAATCCAAGGGTTGTTGAATTCCTCTGAGAGGCAAAAATACCTTGTGCTACTTATGGAAAACAAAGAGTTTGTTGTTTTTTTTTAATTGAGCATAGGCATCCTTGCTTTGATGGGTTAGCCCCATATGTCATTGTTTTTAATGGATTTGCCCCATCTTTGAATTTAGATGTTCCCCAAATTCTAACAATGACTTAAATGAGTGGCTCCCACAGTGGGACTGGTGCAAACAAGAGCACCACTTTAAGCATCCTTTTCCAAGTCCTGCAGGCAATGTGGGGACACTTGCACACAGCAAAGAGGATGAATTTTTGTTTATTTGTTTGTTTGTAATTTTTTTTTTTTTTTTGCGTGCATGAGGCTGATGCATTGTGTTTTTCCAGACCCAATGGAGGAGTCACAGAAAAATAGAGAAAATCTGAGAAATTACCAACTGCTAGCTAACCAGATGGTTCCAACTGCTGAGTGGTAGGTTTGGTATACACTAGAAGATGCAGGGAAATGTATCTGTGAGAAGACCAAGTTGCTTTGTGGAGCTGTCTCTGAAGAAGCCAGGAACTTGAATTACTATTAATTCACCTTTCTGTATCCTTCTTCAGGACAAGATTCTCTCATTATTATCTGTGTGGCATATTTAAGGTATTGCTGTCCAGTAGCCTCTGGAACTTCCAATTTATCTGTGTCTCTGGAAGACTCACTCTTTTTACTGCAAGAAGTTTTATTTTTTGATGATCTCCCAGTCCCCCCAGCAGCTGTGGAAAAATTATGCAGAAGAGATCTTCTTCATCCTCCATATCTTAGGTCCTTCTTTCTCAGTATTCCTCACTATTTAAATAGTAATCTTTAACTTATTATCTGTCTCTGTTAATAAAAATGAAGCACCTTACTGCTGATTTGGCTTCCCAGTACATTCCCAAGCAGTATAAAATCAGTTCACCCCTCTCTTGCTTGCATAATTCCGAAATAGAGCTATGTCCTTAATGGAGCAATGTCCTCTCTAATTTTTCTTGTGGTTGCTGAAGCTGATGAGAGCAGGGAGGTTTTGGCACACCTGCTCTTATGTTCAGTGTTTCTTTTGCATGTAGAAAAACCAGCATTTTTCTGCTAGGGAACTTTAATACTGCAGAAATTCAGGTTTCAACATCCACCAAGGAAAAGTTGGCCCTAACTGCTTGAGGATTTTTCAAACCCTTCTCCCTGGTTAAGCTCCATGTTTCTTTTGCTTGAGTAAAAGTTGTGCTTCTAAGGAATGTAATCTGAATTGATTACATTCTTCCTAACAAAGAGTTAAGGTGCCAGATAGGAGAAAAATAGAAAATACAGGAGATAGTTTCTTCTTGTGTGTAGTACATTTGAATTTGAATAAGAGATCTTAGCAAGAAAGTGCTCCTGGGTTTAATCAGGACTATTTGCACAAATTATATTTGTGCTGATGAGCTAGGTAATCACAGGACAATAAACAATACCTCTGCCATCTTTCAATGGTTCCTCCCACTCAGCATTGTGGATAAATTTACCTGGACAGCTGATTCACCCAAGACATCTTTTTAAACTATTTGAACAGGAATTAAGACATTATAGGAGAACACTGGGAGAAAGGACCAGCGCTGTCTTGCTCTGAGAATAAATAGCAGGCTTTCCACATTGTTTCCAGAAATGCCTCCAGCTTTGCTCCAGCGTTAATGGACCAGCAGGAGCCTATTATGATAACAGTCCTTTGCTCACTTAATGACAGCAATATGGCAACTGCTTGCAGATTTTTGACAGAGGCACTGCACATTGATAGCATTGCTGAAGGACAGTTTTGGCGGCTCCATTTCTTCCAGAGAAGCTTTGCTATGGACAGCTAGTGGCACAAAACAGTCCTTACCCTGGGGGACACCTCACCATACATGTCCTGCACCAGCAGAAGAGTTTAAGCTGACCATCCTTGCTGAGTGGGAGATTCACTGCTCACTTCACTTCTGCCATCGAGCAGATTGTGCTTGCAGGGCCTTGAGAAGGTGACAAGAAGTGCCATAGGAAATCAGTAATGAGAAAACATGGGAAAATTAATAATAGAGCATTCTAAGTAGGGTTTGAAAAGCACACAGTAATTGAGGCCCAGGGCCATGATCTGCACAATGAGGAAGAAACAAAATAAGGAACAGCTACTCATTAGGCTCCAGATTCAGCCAGCCTAAATTCCACCTAAGTCTTTGTGCCAAGTGCTTCCTACTGGCAGGCACTGGGTCTTTGTGGATGCCGAGTCAATGGGAAACCCTAGGTGGAATTTAGTGCAGGGATATATCTGTCTGACACTGAGCAACACCTACCTTGAGCAATCCATCAATGACGCAGAGCTTCTCTGGAAGGTAGCTTGTGATCTTGCAGTGTGAGAAAGGGGCCAAGAGACGGCGGCATGGGCAACTTTAGTTCTGGCACATCCGGTTTGTTAGCATACAAATGTTGTGTGCCTAGTAGTTTTGCAACATTAGTTTTTCCACAACTCTTTTTCTTTTTTCTTTAATGGTAGGCAGAATATCATCCATTTGTGGGGAAATTTATAGAGCTAAACTTAAAAAACAAGTTATTTGCTTCTAAACTCCTTTAAAGTTTTTTCGAGTAAATTAGCTAGGCTCTTTGTACCATAGATTTGGGACTTGACAGAACCAATGCAGCCAAGGCTATGAACAAAATGTGTAAGTAATTAAGATAGAGTATTTAAACCACTTAATAATTTTGGATGCTGGCATCTCATGAGTGAAAACGTACTCATTGTGAGACGAATCCATGATTTTTATCCTCAGAAGACTGATTGCCAAGGCATGTTTCTATCAATAAAATCTACTTTGCTTTACAAATCCATTGTCTTACACAATAGGCAGCAATGACTCAGTGGAGGACACCTAGCTTACCCACTGAATTAAGAGAGTAGATCTGCCTCCAGAGGGAGGGAGAGAGGAAGAGTGAGTCTAGAAATCTATTTGAAGCACTGAATAACCTCTGTGAGGATGAGCTTTTGGTAGGCTGAGGCTAAGGAAGAAGAGTTTGTATGGCTATTTCCCAAAAGGGGTCTGGCCAGTGCTGCAGGGCTTACCACAACACTGGCAGCTCTGGCCTTCAGTGACAATTGTGATTTTTAGATTTAAACTAGGTTTTGCCGTGACTGAAAGCTTCTCAGCCAGACAAGTGACACCTCTACACCCAAATCCATGTGTGTGTGGCTGTGGCTGCACTTTTCATCACCTAAAATAGCACTGGTCCTGCGCTACATTATATTGTAACTTTGGTGACCAAAAAGTAAGTCCTGTGGCTCCTCCTTTGAATGCTCACATTTTTGTCACAGAAGTATAATGAGATCTTAAGTCTCTTACTCTTCTTTGGTCATGAACCAGGGATATATTTTGAGATGGTTAGAATGTGAAGGAAAGGAAGATATCTCTTTAATTTTATGGAGTGCTAATTCACTTGGTGAGTTACTAGCAAGGCCCATCATCGAGGGCTATGAAAATTCAAATCATATTTGTTTCTTGTGAGGTGGATAATCAGCTGGCTGCTACCTTTAAAATAAGCATGAGGTACTGATAGGTAGAGTTGTCTTGAAGTTACTGCATGTGGTGTATTTGATATTACAGACAGAAGAGATTCCTTTAGTTCAAGACCCAAATTGCAGGAACCTCGTCGTTGCACATCTGTTCCTTTCAATGTTTTATTATTGTACACCTGTTTATTGCAATATCTGCAGCTTCTTTGTAAGTTCTTTTCTCCAGACTATTTGTGTTTCTGAACTTGCTATGGACTGCCTCTCCTTTGCAGATGTTACTGTTGTTGTTTTTGTGTTTTTACTGTCTTAGGCTGTCCCTAGTCTACATTTTCTATCAATCGCCTCCCTGCCATTTTCCCCCCATTTTCTTTAATTTTCTCTTCTTTAGGTAGCTAAAGATAGAATCACAGGACCATGGAATGACTTTGGTTGGGCAGGACATTAAAGATCATCTTGTTCCAACCACCCTGCTGCAGGCAGGGATACCTTCCACTTGACCTGATTGCTCAGACCTCTATCCTACCTGGTCTTATCTAGTCTGAAAAAAAAAAAAATCTATTTGAGAAAAAGCTCTTCCCCTCCCCTATCTCAGAGCTGTCACAATTTGGGAGAAAGGAGCCTCCTGAACTGCCTGGGGAAGCCTTGGGATAGGCAGAGCCCCACATACCCCAAGTACCATGCCAAGTAATGCTGACTGAATTCACTCACATTTCCTTTTGGGAAAAGACTGGCCTGAATTTCAGCCATCACAGATTAGGAAAAAAGTGTTGATGTCTCCACCTGTGCCCAAGTTTTTGGAAGCCAGGAGAAATTTTACAGGATGACTATCAAGACAAACCCCATGTGTTTCAGGTGTCCAGAAGGCTGCACATGATGTTTCTCAAGAGCAGCCTGGAGTGCTGGTACATGGTCAGCTGTCTTCTTGGTTATGATGGAAAAACATGCAATAAGTCTGTAGAATAAAGAATTTGCTTCAGGGTACTATAGTTCTCTCCCCATCCCAGTTCTTAGGTCTGCTTTACAGTGACTCAAAGCTGTGGGTTGCTGGAATTCATCGTCCAGTAGCCTAAGAAAGGACATGACAAAAAGACAGTGATTCTGAACTTTTCCTGACTCAATTTCCTTCCATTGCTGTGTTATATCCTTTACATCATTTCACCCCACTCCTGAGTGCTGATATTGACAGCTCCTGGCTGCTGAAGGTGTTTATTACAGCAGTTTTTACTGCCCATCCTCCTCCTTCTGCTCTCTGTGTGCTCATCACCACTGACTGCTCACTTCTATCCTGAGCACTGATATTTCACAGGAGGTTTTCTCAGCCGTCTGTGACTCCCTTCTGCACAGTGCATGCAGGTATAGAAGACACCTGCCTAGCTTTTGTGTCCAACAGTGTAGTGCAGACACACTGAAAGCATGACCCTGAAGGACAAACACTTAATTCCATGGCCAGATGTTTAACAGTGGTCAAGACCACAGTATACTGGAAGCACCTGGAGCTATAGTTCAAAGTATCACATGGAAAATTGAAATACTGTGAATGAAATAATGAAGTATTCGTATTTGATTTAAGTTAAGGGCTTTTAATAATGCTGTTCAGGAATGGAGGACGATTTTAACCCCAGAATTATGTTGTGCTAGGTGTGGTATTGTGAGGAAAAGCAATCTTTTATTGTTGTAAGAAAGTGATTGAATGACACTGCTGGATCAGTTTTAACTGCAGAGTAAAACAGACAGTGATGAACATATTAGCTGTGACGTGAATAAATATATTTTTTTAAATTAAATTCTGGAGAAAAGAAAAATTATCAGCCTGTCATGCAGCAGTCAAGTCACAGTGTTGAACCTGTGAGTCAGAGACGTATCGATGTTAATACTTGATGGAGTAAGCACAGACCTATGACTTCACTCCAGGAATGAGCCACTTGTGGACGGCAGCAAATAGTCAGGTGGTTGCCAAATTCCAGCAAAGGCAGGAAAAAGCTAAAAAAAAAAGGGTTGTAAAGAAGGTCCTGCTTCTTTTTTCTGTTGCAGGCTTATTAATATCCTATCTCACAGCCTTACAACATTTTTTTTTTCCCTTGGAGCTATGTAGGAAATCCACAGGAAATAAATTGAGCAAAAGACATGAGATAGTAATGTGATGTTACTTTGCCTGGATCTTTGTATGAAATAGTCTGAATTCAGTGAAGCTGAAATGATTAGTAAAAGGTGGTGAGACCCAGTGCCACTGACTTCAGTGGTGGTGCTATTTTCTTTTTTTTCTGAGAAAAGGCCAGTGAAAAACTGGAGACCAACAGTTGCTCTTGCATTCTGCAGGAATCCTATGAAAATCTTTCCCCTGTTCTTTGACAGTTGTCCCTCCTTCACTTCAGAGATTGATTTCACAAATTCTCTTCAAAAAGAGTGAAGCTTGTTGTGCTTTCCTTCAACACCTTTCCTACAATCACACTTGCCAGAGTAACTGTGAGTTGATAACACACCTGGGAGAAAAACATTACTTCAGTGATGGTCCCCTACATAATTTCTTAATGTTTATCTGAGACTCATAGTGCATGTAAAGTAAATTACATTAGAGGTGTTAAGTTTAAAGAGATCCTGAGTAGGCTTTGCAGTACAATTTCAAGGTCTTGACTAGTGGATGGTGTTAGAATCTGGTTCATGTGTATGATCTTGATAAAAAGCAAACAACTGTAGAGTTGAAGGTGAATGGTCGTGAGGTCTAGAGGAAGAGAGGGCTGCGCTAGGCTCTGTGCTTTGTTCATGGGGTGGCTTCCTGCAAAGTACCTGTGCCTGGCAATTCCTCCCTCTGACAAGGAGCTCTTGGTAACTGAGGTACCTCCCAACCTTGCCAGGGGCTCTCTATCAATTGGTATCAGTCATGTACCCCCAGAAGGATACAGGACAGCATTTTCTGATGGCTCGTTGTTGGAAACAGGCTGAGGCTGCAAGTCCTGCTCAGAAGCATCCAAAGCCACAGGTCATCCTTGGTTATCTTGAAATGGCTGAGATGGAATTTCTATCCCATTGCATTGTGGTTGGCTGAAGAGATGATCTCTTTTTGTTTCCCAAGATTTTGTTACACCATTTTTTCCCCTCTTAAAGCAACAAAACCTAAAGCTTTGTTCTGGATATTTGGTGTCTCGGAGAAAGTGAGACACCTTTCACTCCTTTCCCAATCTCTGTGTTCCCACAGTCACATCTGAAGTATTTGTCACTGGGATATTATTTCAACCCAGGCTAACAATTTGAGATAACTGGCACAGCATAATACTTTTTGTTTGTTTGACTAAATTTACCTTTTCAAGTAATTCATAAAAAAGCTGTTAGCAGGATGAAGGCCCTTCACATGATGAAGAGGACACACCATGCAATTCCGATGATTTTTCAGGAATAGATAGTTCAGGCCTACTTAAACATACTTCCCTCGCAAAGCATGTGTAGCCTTTATTGAAAATGATGAGCATACCAAGTTTCAGTTATTTTATATGAGTTTGGATTGTTCAAGGATGATGGAAAATAATACTTTTTCTTGGCATGTGAGTATATCAGAAAAATCCATGCTAAATGTAATCAGACATGAAACAGAGGAAGAGAAATGAGCCTGCAGAGAAAAAAAAAAATTGACTTCCCTCACTTGAAGAAAAAACACAGCATGTTCCAGATTCAAAAAGTAGTTCCAAGTTGGTTAACAATTAAAACTAGCAGAAGCACTAATTCTGTATGAAAGGTCTGTGCTATTTTTAACTGTGCAATAAATAGGCTGGTGTAGGATGTGATTAGCAAGGCCAGAGCCCTATTAAACTGAGGGTATTTACTGTGCAGCTGGAGTAATGTTTCTTACTGAATCAAATAGCCTCTTTTCTGTGCTCACGTTGGTGTTTCCACACTGAGGTGTTAGCAAAACAAACAAGGACAGCATGAGCCGTCTTTCTCCTTGAATAGCCAGGTGCATGTTTCAGCCTGGGGAGCCTTGAAAGCAGCCTCTGGACACCTGTCCTTTGCTTCATGTCTTGGTTTTTTTCCCAAAACTTTGAGAGCAATCCATGAGTGTAGATCAGCCCCATCAGCAAGAGGACAGGCAGCCCAGCATGACCATCCCGCGACCCACCACAACAGAAAGGCAACTCAAAGGCAACTCAAACAATTTGCTACTTTGGCATTTCAGCTGTACTTCTCACTTCCTTGTGTTTACTTGCTGTGCCTTTGTTTTCCAGTCTGGAAATACTGTTTTCAAGCCCTTTTGTGCCCATTTGTGCATTTAGTTGTGTTCTGATCATGTGCAAAATGTAGCTCTGAGTGCAGCTGTGTGTCTTGGAAGCCCATGGTAGGTCGCAGTAGCTACCAAGCAAGACTGCAAGTCTCCTCTGATCCAATTTCTCTACCATTTTTTGTGATTTCTTTATGTTTCATGAAATGGGATTGCTACAGAGGGCTATGGGTGGAAGGAGGAGGATTTGCAAACTCTTCTTGTTCAGCTTGGTTGTGGCTGGGTGTTTGTCTCAGGCAGACACATGGGTCAGTTGTGAGTCCACATTTTTGACAGTGCAGCTCACACAGACTTCACCCAGAGGTTACATCTCCCAAAAGACAAATGCCTGGGGCTATTTTGCTTTCTTGTGGACACTTGCCCTAGGTGTGGTCACTTCTGCATGGACAGCGGAGCTATTAAGGTCTGACCTGACCACCACAGGTGACATGTGTCCCTTGATCCCAGGATGTGGATATGGGACTCCTGGTTATGGAATTGTTATTGTGGCTTCTGCACCTAGCTTTCCTTCTTGTGTTAAGCACAGGCACAGAGGGGTGGGTTGTGAGGCTGTTTTTGCCCTGCCACACAGCCAAGAGGCAGCTGGGGTTGTGCCTGTGAGCTGGCGAGCTGCTTAGACATGAATGCTATGTCACTGCTAAATGCAAAATCACTGTGTTGCTTTGCCTTTGCCTCCGTGTCCTGGAGATTTGGAGGAGCTTGTTGAGATTTCCTTCACAAGGCAAAAATATGACCCAAAGGAGCAGGAGTGCAGTGCTGAGGAGAGAATGGGTTGTTTTCCTCCCTTAACCATAAACCTTCACAAATACCAGCCAGAGAGCTTTTAGTGTTACTGAATTTGTCCTGCTAGACATGAGTCCTGCTGTTTGACACAGCAATGTTCCAGTCTCGTATCTAGTGAACCATTGTTAAAAAAACAAGGAGTAATAGTTTGGTGAAAGTGCAGAGTCAATAGTGCTGAGTAATGTATTTGCATACTGGCATATGCTCTATGAAAGTAAATAAGATTATGTCAAACTCCTCGGGAAGAGAGTTAGTTTAACATCCTGGCTAAAGTTATGCAACCAGAAGGAGGCTGGGGATGCAGGAGGGAGGGTGTAATAGACTGGCCGATGGAGTCTGGGGGACAAAATGTCCTAGTGGAAATTGTACGTAGCACAGATGAATGTAACATAAGAACCCAGCAGAAGAGCACTGATTCCAAGTTGCTTATATGCACACAGAATTGTTTTTCTGATAGCTTTAGGAAGGCATGGGATGATGAGAGAAGGGAAAAAAAATAGTTATCTGCAAGATAGATTTGATATCTCCCTCTTACAGAGGTCTGAATTGTTTCTTGGTCCTGATTTAGGAAAGCCCTTGCAGGACACAGAGGGTGTAAACTTGCCTCAGTGCAGTTGAGGCATAATGGCCAGTCTGAATTTGAAGCTGCATGGCTGAACAAACACTCAGGTCCGGTTTTCAATAGCTGACAGCCTGTGAGAAATGATCCCTTCCCAAACAGCTGAGGACCTGCAGAACTTCTGGGTTATTTGGAGTTGGATCCATTTGAACTTTGATTTTTAACAATTTATTCCAGGCACTTGTTTTGAGCAACTCCAGATTTTTAGGCAGCTTTGCTGTGGACCCTCCACAGAAGTTTTGTGTAGTTCATAGTTCTCTCTCTTTATTGTAGGCTTGGAGCAAGCTTTGCAGTAGAGAAATGAATATGATTCTTGCAATAAGCAAAGTTTGAAATGCAGACCAAACCTTTTGAAGGTTCTTGTGTTCAGTATTGCAGATTACAGCAGACAAAGCTCTCTTCCTCTCTGCTGATAGTCAAGTCTCTAATTTCCATCTGATCCTCAACATTAAGCCCAAGGAGTGTGTTATTAACCTGTTTGAGAACAATTTATTCTCCAAGAAAATGTAAGCTTGAGGTTGTCAGTTATATCAAGATTTGTGAATGGCTTGATCAACAATACATGACCACAACACAGTGATGGCAGCATTTCTGTGCTGTTTAATTCAGTACTGCATCAATGTGCACACAGTGAAGAATAAATTTCTTCAAGCATAACCATAGAGTGAGAATGAGAAGTTTTAAGACACAATTCATGTTTACAGTAATGAATATGGATGGCAAATCTACCTCCAACAGAAATGGGCACAAGAAACTTGATGCTAAGATTACTGTCACTAAATACTCCTGCATGGTTAACTTGAAAATGTTTTTCCATAAAATTGACATAGGAATCACAAGCTTCTCTGTCTTTACCCAGCTGCAGTGCAAGTCATGGTTCCTGTGGTTGTGTAACCTTGTCTGGTTGAGGGGAAAAGCCAGAACTATGCTACAAAATGAGGTCTTCACTTGAAGGGCAGGGATTTGCACCTTCTTGCTCTGGGTGAGGCAGATTTTTGGGAGGGCTCATTGTCAGCAGGGGAGATAGATAATTCCAGACAGTGCTGTACAGAAAATACTTAATCCTTTTCACTGACTCCTCAGGAGGAACCCAGGCTGCAACAGCCATCATCTAAGGTCAGGTAGATGAAAAATTAAGATGGAGATTGTGGAATCTTTGCAAAACAGGAGGAGCCACAGGAGGAGTAAAGGCCCTTCAAAATCAAGGAATTTAGGTGCAGCAAATAAAAGTAGCCAAAAGCACTCATTATCAGCACCCAGCTTTAAAGGGATGCTTCAAAGAAACAGGCAGTGAGGAGTGGTACTAGGATGGCACATCTGTTGTGTTGTGAAACCTGACTGTGAGAGAATCACCTTTTTCTGGGAGCAAATTTTGCCTTATTGTCCTGAGTGATATTCTGTCAGCACCCCAGGCACACTCTCCTTGCATTAAGTCATCTGGCATGTGAGACTGGAAGCTTGAAGCAGAAATAGACAAAGAATTGGAGAAAAAACTAGGGAAGATATCTCTTGTCCAGGGGCATTTCACTAAACTTGAAACAGTAGTCTCTTGAGTCTGGAATGGCCTCAGAGAGCTGAAGCCTGTGCTAGGAAGGAGGGAGTGTGCCTCTCAGCAGAGGAGTGCAACAAAAAAAATTACATAAAGCGGCATCTCCTTGAGGAAAGTTTCCCACTCAAAAATCAACCAGCTTTGACTAGACCAGCACTTGAGATTCAAAGAAAAGCATGGCCTTCACACTTCTGTGCCCATCCTCTGTCCTGTTGTCCTCTTTCTTTTCTCTGTTCTCAGGGCAGCCCAGAAATGGTGGGAAACCAGCTCTGAATGAAGAACCTGCTGGGATTATTACAAGAGAAGGATAAGAAATATGTTTTGCTGGAGTGTTACATTTGTCCCTGCAATTTTTTGCAAATTCCTGCTCATTTATGAGAATGCCTTGGATAGAGGCTGAAGCTATTCTTTGATAAATATTTTGTCTGTTTTGATTCTGTCAGAACTAAAAGTCTCTAGCTGGATATTACCTGTGAAAGAAAATAGTCTCCAAAAGAACAAGAGTCCTTCATCAAACACAAAATACCTCTGCAAGCTGTGCCAGTGTCTCACCACCCTAAGAAAAAAAAAAAAATTCTTCCTACTATCTGACCTAGATTTGCAGTCTTACAATTTGTATCCATTACTCCTTTTTCTGTCACTTCCTTTCAGTCCTTCCACTACAGTGGTAGTTTCACCTTGTAATGTGTCCTCTCTATCACTCAGTACCTGTACAAGCCACCTGTGCATTATTCAGGTAGGCATTTTCCTCCCTGAAATCCCTGTGGGGTGAATAAAACAATTTCCTCTGTATTAATTCCTTTGGGACAGAGGCAACAGATCCTTAATGGATGCTTAAGCATTAATTGCTTTAGGGCTCATGAGGCATCTGAGATGCTCATTAACCATGGCCAATAAATTCGTCCAGCTTCTGGAAGAAGCAGAAACAGAGCTTAAATCTCTGCAATCTTTCTTTCATTTCCTGAAACAAAGACCAGACTATCTGCCCTTTTTTTTCTCCCTCCTGACACAGCGTCATACACACTTTCCTCAGCTGTTTTCTTTTCCTGAGTCAACACCCTTCATTGGCTGTGCCTGACTGTTTTCTAATTCTTTCTCTTTCACCTCTTATTATTTTTTTTTTTTAATTTTGTTTCACTTTCTCACCCTATTTTTCCTATTTTCTCCTTTTACTGTTTATTTTTCCCCCTCCACCTTTTTATTGGTCTAGCCCACCTGATCTCCACAGGGAAAGCCATGAAATAAAATAGGCAGTGTGGTTGCATGGACAGATCTGTGCTTGGCCTTTGTTTTTTATGGGCAAGATGTTCAAATGTAACTGTAACCCTTTTCAAATCTAGTTTTCAGTGCTTCAAGTAATGTGTTGCAGGCCACAGGTAACTTATGAGGACTCTCTTAGGAAGACTCTTAAGGACATTGTCACTGTCAGGAATGTGTTTGTCATGTTCCTAAATTCATATTGATGGAGAAGGCTGCTTTCCTCACATGGGAAAGGATCCTTCAGCTTTACACTTGCACCTTGTGAAGCAGATTTGTAGAATCAAGCAAAGGTTTAAAGGCTGGAAAAGACTTCTCTGATAATCTTGAGAGATGTCTGGAATGCCAGAGGTCAAAGAACCTCCAGTTCTCCTTTAAACAGCCAGTGGAGACACAGTTAACTTTATTGTGGCTGCTATCTTATCACCACCAAATAAAATGCTCCCAGACTGGTGCACGTCTGCAATTATCTGGCCAGCACACAAATAATATTTCTGCAATGTCATGCTTGTTGTCGTCATGGCATTCATTTCCAGACTTAATTTCAGTTTTTAATTATGCTGTTGTATTTACTGCATTACTGAATACTGTATTTACCCTGTGCATCTGCTGGAGTGAGAGGACTATAGATGACCAGATGATGATTGCTCTAGATAATGATCCTTCTGTTGAAAGTAGAGGAACAGAGGAACAGGGCAGTGGAATGATCAAGGGATGGGAGAGGCTCTGCACTCCCTTCTGGGCCAGTGCTGTGATATCAGAAACAGCGTGCCTTAGTTTGACTGAGCTCTTGAAGGGGTTCCATAAAAAAAAAAAAAAAGTAGTTTTTTTTGCCATGGATAACATAGACTTAGCTTTTGCATTGCTCTGCTCTATCTGGTATTTCCTACAATACTTAGAAGTAGAATACTAAAGCTGCTGCTAAAGCTGTTTTAAGACAGGGCCTTAGTTCCAGGTAGTTGAAGTCTGTCTTCCTGATTTTGAATAAAAGGTTTTGAATGACTCCGGAAGGTGACAGATCCTGCTTCCATGTGTCCTGTTTCTTTTGACTCTTCTTTATACAAATTCTCCTTCATTCTTTGCATTCTTTGTTTTCCACAAACTGAGATTTCATATTGGAAGTCTTGCTTGTTAATCAGTTTTGACCAGTCAAGCAGCTAATCAAGGCTCTGTACTGCAAGGACTCATCCACTTGGGCTAATTCGTAATTTTCCCACTAAAACAAATGAAAAAATCACCCACAGTCTTCATGGAATGTGCTTTGGTGAGTTTTGCATGAAGCCAGAGGGACAGTCACATTGCAAACACCATCCTCATCCCTGTTGCAAGAATCTCTCTTTCCTGCTGCCCTCCAAGAACAGCTGAGGTCCCCAGACACACAGGAGAGGAAATTTTGGGTTCTTGAGGCAGAGAGGGAAAGAACAAAGTACCTTTGTGCCATGTTCTGAATTACACATACCCAGAGCAAGTGCCAAAGGAACAACTTTTCATTCTGCCAAAATTCAGGAGGGGTGATTTCTGTTTTGTTCCCCATGATTGTGCAACAGCACCTGAAAGGAAGCCAGACGACTTTCCCTTTGGTTGTGTGTCTCTGCTATGGGAAGATCTCAGGAAGAATTTTCAGCCTTGTGCATGGTGCTGCCCTGAGGCACCTGATCCTGAGTTGCTGGAGCTATGTGGCACTGGGCAGCATTGCTGCTGACTGAATCTGCTTTACTCCCATTTCTTGGGGCAGCATCTCCATTTCTGTTCACAAACTTTCCAGGGGCAGCTCTGAAGTGTTTTAGAAAATTGCTCTTTGTTGTAGATATCTGCCTTTCTGTGCTGTGGTGAGGAAAAAGCCCTCTGTACACCACTGTGTGCATGCCAGATAGTGAAGTGGTGATAGGGAGCCTAAAATCCAGGCAGAAATACAGCAGATTCAGGGTATGTATCTGTGCCCAAATAGCCAGCAGCACAGAAGAGAGATGGTCTGGCTTGCAGAAGGGAGTGTCTCTGTGGAAGCTGTGTCAGCAGAAACATGTCACTCGCACTCTTAACCTGAAAGGATGAAAACACCTTGTGTTTTGGTGTGCCCAGTCCTTGTCTGGGATATTTAGCAAGCAGCACAAACTTGCTGATGTGTGAACTTGCCCTCCTTGTGCCAGGCTGGTCCACTTGCTCTTGGCTTTTACAGACATCCAGATGCCATTGTAGCCTTGGCAAAAGCCTGTGGGTGCTCCTGCCATGGAGCAGTGACACACAGTCTTCTCTGCATGAGTTATGTTATGATAGTTTATTATGTCTAGTAGTGAGTAAGCTTCAAAAGGCTTGGAAGCTCAATGAATCACTTGAACCCTTTTGGGGCAAAATGACTCCTGAACCAGGAGCACTTTTCTGAGCCCTCACAAAAGCCTTGAGTGAGAGAAAAAGAAGTAAAATGTAGACTATGCCATGAGTGTAAAGGTAGCATTCAAAATATTCTGCGGAAGACAGGGTCCTGCAATGCTGTGTGGTGGCCAAACATCCAGAAATGTATCCTTCTTGCCTCAAAATACATGCCAGCTGGGCAAAACAGGCAAGGGATTGTAAGGATGCTTGTTGTACACCAAGTCTGAGCCTTACTCATGCTGGAAGATCACCCTGTTACAGTCCAACCCATATCTTGTTTAAATTGTGGGGGATGTAGCAACAACTTAAAATGAACTTAGTGGAGAAGATGCCACCATGCACTAATTACAACAAGTATTTTGTACCAGGATAGAATTAGCCCTGACCAACAGCAAATATCTGCATTCCATGTTAAGGTAAAAATGGAAACCCAGAACTCTTTTGAGGAAGAAACTTGGGTGAGGTCTGTTCATTTATTTCACTAATGTCTCTAGCCCTGGGCCAGTTTGTCCCTGCAATGAGTTTGGCCCCAATTAAACTCTCAGGCTGTCCTTCAGTGAGATGTACAGATAACTTATAAGACACGTGCATGTGTCATTCCCTGGAAATTGTTAGGCACATATACTTAATTTGACATGTACACCTTTGGATTATTTGTTAAAATAATTAAATCCTTACAAATGACTCTGATATTAATGGGTAGCCTAAAAATTATTTCCTCACATCTTAAAATAAAACAACGATGTTTTGAGATTAAATTTGTGAGTAGGAGGTGGATGTCAAAATACATGTTTGGTTACATGTGGTGAGTTTGGCAAGATACATTTTCAGAAGTAGGAATCTAAAATTAGATCTTAAAGACACAGTTAGAAAGCTAAATAAACAACAGGATTTTTCTAAGGCGGAGCTGCCAGGCAGGAGAACCATACACAGATTTAAATGCTTTAATCGTCACTGAAAGACAGTACTAACCTCCCTTGATTTCCCAGCAAGGATCTAGTCCTGAACATCCATGCTCACACAGCCAGGTACCCTCTGGGTCTCTGAGAGCTGACAAGTCTCTCTCTAAAAGTGTGGAGCCAGCATGATGAGCAGAGGAGGCACAGGGACTCGGACAGACTGGAAATTGTATGCATTTATGATGGGAAAACATTTTTTTCTGCTTCCAATTTTAACATCTTCATACATTAGATTTGTTCTGTGAGTGATGGGGTTTATGGCATCCTTAGAGATTCCCATTAAGTTTTCTCATGGTGGGTTGGCTGTGGTTGGTGATGCTATCAGGAAGGAGGATGTTGCCTCATTCCTGCCCCAGCCTTTAAAGGAGTACCCATTGAAGCCTGGAGAGCCTGGTCCAGGGAAAAGGGCTGGAGATGGAGCTTTGTATTTATGTACCCTCTACTTTCCCACCAAAGCACAAACACACTGCCATGTACGCATATTCCTTCACTCACACGGCAGCCTTCCTCCTGCTTGCCAAGCCCATCGTCTCAGTTCCCCAGAGAAGGGTGGGATACTGATGCAAGAGGCTGCATTAGATGGCTGCTCCCTCCCTTGAACCAGAGTCTGATGACATGTCTGCTGAAATGTGTCAGAGGGCTGGGAGAGAAAGCGAGAGTGACAGAAAGGCAAGTCTGGGTGGAGGCACTTGGTTTCAATTAAAACAAGTATAGATGTGTTTTCCAAGCCCCACATTGCAGTCGAGCCTAGCAGTAGCTGCTGAGTAAAAGTGGATTTTAAGGTGGCTTGGTTGTTTTCCAAGGAATCCTCTGTTGTGGGAAACCTGGGATGCCAGGGCACATTTGACTGGGAATTGGTGGGATACTCAGTCTGGAGGAGACTGCTGGAGGGGCTTGAGGTGGGACTAGACAGTGAAGCTAAGCTGACATCCCCAAAACATTTCAGTTGCAGAGCAGAAACGGCATTTTCCTGGCTGGGAATGTGTTATTTTTCACTCCCTTTGGTCAAAAGAGCAAGAACATAGGTGTGTTCTACACTCCTCACAAGTCACTGGGAGGCCCTGGGAAGGTCCTGGTCCTGCCATTGGCCATATGGCAATACACTTGACTTCCCCACGTGCCTCTATCCCCACCCAACTCATCACTGGTAGTGACTTTAAGCTGACTAAAGCCAAAAACCTTCTCTTTGTACATTTGTATGTGGCATGGAGCATCGTTCTTATTAGAGCCCTCAAGCACTACCATAGCAAGAGCTATTTGAGAGAAGAAGAGAAGTCACAGAGCCTCGTACAGTCTCCAGCAGCTTTTCCCTCTCCCTCCACCCTGTCCCCAGCAATGATATGTTCCTCTTGCATGGAATAACTTGCTGCAAGAGAGAGCTGGGGGTTCAACTTGCTGCTTAACCCCAGTATCCAAAGCTTTCGCTGTTTAGGAAAATGATGGTGGTGTGTCCAGGACCCTTATTTTATAGAATCAGGATTCATGTTTGAGACAGTGATCTCCTTCTCAGGCACACCTGTGTTGTCCTTGCTGAGATACTTTCTGCTGCCATTCTGGAGATGCTGGGGATGGACATTGCTGTGCCTTTGCCTTATGAGTCATGATCTTTATTGTGTTGCATATCGCTCTGGAAGCCAGCTCTAACTCCATGAAGAAATCCTCACAGTACTCCATTTCATCCAAAAAATCCTTCAGATACCTCTGGAAAAAACAAAAACAAAGCTGGGGGAGCTTTTTGGCATTAGTTTCTGAAGATGCCTCAGGAGGAATGAAGACAAAACCACTTCAGAACTCTCTTGTTCAGAATGGTGTCTGGAGGCCTCTGGGTGCCATAGAATTACAGCAGTGCCTGATGAGGATCTGGATTTCTGGATTTGCTTTGTGAGAAGCATCCAGACAAGAACAGGACCTGAACTGTCACAAGCTTGTTGCTGCTGCTGAACACGATAACAGGGCTGAAATTCTTGCAATAAATGTTGAGTTTTGATGTGGGAAATTAATGAAGTTAATTTCTTCAAGATGGAGCATCTTTTATTTTCTTCAGCCATCTGTGTCTGCTTGGGTCAGAAATACAGTAGTAGTGACACTGTTTAGCAACAAGCATGGTTATATATCCATTTATTGCATCCATGTGGAAACAGTCAGATCACCTGTGATTTTCTCTCAGATCTCTGAGCAAAGCCCTGGCAGGATCTCCTGTGTCACACAGCCAGTTCATCTGCACAAGGACTTGCTTGAAGGCATTTCCTGGGAACTTCTCTTTGAACAAACTGACCCACCACAGCTGGACACAGGCTGGCTGTCAGAGTCCAAGTAGAAAAAGAGAAATCCTGTTGCTTTTACTCTGAGCCTTGGTTTCTTACCTTCCAGAGGAACAGAATCCCACTTTTCCATGGGAGGATACCAAAGGGATGGATGTTAGGAGGTGCAGTGGCATGTGCCTTGGTGTCAGGTACAGGCTTGTACTGGTCCTGAAGTGTCACTGCCCTGAGCATGGTGACATCCCCAACCTGACAACCATGGTAAAAAATACAACCCCTACGAGAAGAACAAACAAGGATTTGTTTCCTCTTGGTTTGGTGCATTCCTGGCATTTGCCAGGAAGATTTTAATGCATTATTTAGATAAGATGGAGGATCTTTCCTTGAGCCAAGCCAAAATCTGCCCTTTCAGACAATAGGGGGGATTTCAGGGAAGTGAGCTGATGGTGCAAGTCCTAGGAATTTTCTCAGCTGGAGTCTTTACAGCAAGGAAGAGCTCAAAGATGCTTTTCCCTTGCAGGTAAAAGACCATGAGAAAATAATTGCAGGATCAGTTGATGCCCCCAGGTGTCTGTTCCCAGGTGGTCTGTGTGGATGCCCTTTGGTGGAGAGGCTGGTCTGGGCTGAGGGATGTTCCTTAGTCAGGGTGACCATGAGCCTCCCAGCTGCAGAAAAGCAGCTTTTGTTCTACGATTGTGCAAAACGTGTTCCCCATGCAGACCTCCCGAGGGGGCTGGGCCTCTTGCTGCCTGCCTTGTCCTTGCCTTCCCACTCCCTCCTTTCTTTTTGGCAGATGAACAGCAAGGGAACTCCTCCATTAGCTCACCAGTGGCCTGGAGGTAAACTCCCTGCTGCACAGAAACCAGCACCAGCTCATTACCTACCACACACAGAGCCATCTCACACACACAGCGGTACCTCTGTGACAGACACAGCATGCACATGAGCAAGTTAGTTAACACCAGCAAATCACTGCTAATTTCCTGGCTAGCTGTTGGTTTGTCTGCTGACATTTTCTACACACACTACTGTTTGTCCTAGAGAGCCTCTATATGCCATACCTGGTCTAGATGCAACTCTTAAAGAAATGAAAAACTATGTTGTTTTTGGTTTTTTTTTCCTAGTGATTTTTACACCCACCAAGCAGCAGCCTTGAAAATGTGTTTTGAAAGTACAGCTTTGCTAAGCTCTCAGGAAGGGTTTTTCAAGGGTCTGCTTGCTGTTTTCTCTCTCTCCAGGTGTGTCCACTGCCCGTTCTCAGAAATAACATACAGGTCTAGGTGGATACTGGATCTAACCCACTTCTTGTTTCCTTTATTGCAGATGAATAGGTCATGGCACCTGCTAAAGTGACTTTGAATAAGGAATAAATCCTTATCCTTGCTGAAGAATACTCATTAGGTCAGCTGAGTATTTACCAGGGGGAAACCTTTTGGAATATTAGATACCAAGATATAATGCCAAAATGCAAGAGCTAGTCCAGGGATTCTTCATCCTACAAAATGACATGATTCATAGGGAAAGGAGGCAAAATCCCATTAACTGAGCTGCACTGCATGGCAGTTCCATGTGTGCAACACAAGGCTCAAACAGAAGCAGAGCTGAACATGATTTGCCCTTTAATTCATGGCTGGGCCTGATGGAGTTAAAAGGTTTTCTGATATCCACTCTGTGTGAAATTACTTCTCCTTTCATTTTTAGTGGCTGGAAAGGAAAGGATACTGCTGGAATGTAGTGCTCCCCTGCTAAGTGCTGTAAAATAGGCTTAATTCACCTATTCTTGTGCAAAACTTCATCCTCTTTCCTAAACTGTGGCACTTGAGCTTTCTAAGAGCAATATGTTTGTGAGAAATTCCATGTTTTTTGAGGCATTTAACACAGTAAGCACTGCCAACAATTTTTTAGAAACATAATTATTTCCTACATAGAGCAGAGGAGAACAGACACTGAAATTCTCCATGAGTTTCATATTCCTGTCATGACACTGCATTATGTGTCAAGTGGTTTCTTAGGGATTGGTGTTGGGACTGGCACTGCTTTGGTACTGCAAAATGGACAGAGGGATCAAGGCTAGTTATGGCACTGAGCTGTGTGGTGTGGTCAGCACTGCAGGGAAGGAATCCTTGACAGACTGGAGAAGCGGGACCCTGCAAACCTTGTGAAACCTCCGCAAGGCCAAGTGAAGGGCCCTGCGTGTGGGCCAGGGCAATCCCTGAGCAAATGTTATCCTGGCTGATTAATTCAGGCTTGTGTGGCCTCTGGGTTGTGGTAGGAGCTCTTTTTCCACCTGTGCCTGGAGCACAGACTTGTGAAATTCAACCCAGTGGATAGGATGAGGGCAGTCATGCTTTGGGTCATACCTTGGAGTCAGAGTAAAAGCAATTGATGTGTCCTCAAGTCACCTTAGTGCTGCTGGTTTATTGCTGAAGGCTCACGGCTGAAGTCAAATGCTGAATGGTTGCCAAGGACAGCATGTCATTTTGAATATATGAAATTATGGAAGAAATGCGTTGCAAGCCTGTTCCTGTAGCTTTTCCTTATACAAAACATGAGAAGTCTCACGGCAGTGAAAACCTGTACCTCTGAGCTTGGTGGGTAGCATTCATAGCCTGCTGAGTCAGTATGAAAGACCAGAAATGCTGTCAATTTTCTTTGAAGATGAGTTAAAACAGAGGCTTCCAATGTGAAATACTTTATAAAACTTGTTTTCTTCTGTTGTAAATAAAATAATTTGCTACTGTGGGGCTGTTCTTGAGTATGGCACAGCTATAGTTTTTCATAGAGAATGGCCTGTCTTTGAAGCAAGAGGGACTATTGTTTCTGAAACTTCCCTCCCCTCAGAAACAAAAGAAATTTCATTAGCTAGAATGTTTTGACATCTTCTTTGCAGTGCTGTGTTTCAACTCTTGTCCCTGTGATCTTAATTTATGAATCACTTTTCGCATTTCCAAAATTTTAGGAATATTTTAAATTTTCAGAGCAGGTCATATCATGAATGGAATGTAGGTTACTCTGTGTACTAAAGTTATATTATCAAGAGAAGGAAGTGTAAGTGATTTTAAAACATGGCAATCAAGAATACATTAATTTGTGGAGTTCTGCAAAATGTAAGTGATTGATTAATCGTGTAATAAGGACTCACTAGTGATTTATTGTCTCACCATAAAACAGGAACACGACAGAGTTTGGTGCCACTTTATCTTGATACTAGAGGAAAACAGGGAAACAGAAATGTTAAGAGATTTGAGGTGTCACGTGTGTCACCTCAGGACAGGACAAAATGTGAGGACTGTACCTTTCTAGGTCAGATTCCAGTTGCAAACATGCTAAAGGCTGGGAGGAAATATACCTTCATGGAGTTAATGAGGGGAGGGTATTTTTCTTTTTTTTTACTTATTCCATTTTCCTTTTCCTTTTCCTTTTCCTTTGTCTTCACTCTATAAATTTGCTTCCTTGGGCCAAACCATTTAGATAAAAGAAGAAAAAAGAGATAAAAATTTGCTTACCAGAGGGGGAGTTGTGTGAGTCGAAGCAAGTTAAGTGAGTTAAAATTGAACAGCTCTTCTAGAGTCTAACTTCTTATGTAAAAAATATTGATGGTGGAAAAGACTTGTGTGTAGAAACAATGAGGGTTCAAGAGGATGGGACTTCTCCAAATACTACGAGTTCTGGTTGGGATGTGGGAGCAGCTGGGTCTAATGCAGTCTCCCCCGAGCCTCATTCTGTTATGGCTTTTCTCACTGACCATGTGCAATGTTCACAGCTGATAGACTGGCCTCAGAACACTGATGATGATCAAAGTGATGGGACAAGAGCTAGATAAATTTCATTATTCCTTGGACACAGTGGAGATGGGAGCTCAGGCATAACTCAGAGCACAGCACCTATGCTGGGCTTGAGCAGATGTGGGTGACCTGACTTACCCTCCTCCAGCACAAGCAGAGCTCATCTTCTCTCATCCAAGGTCTCATTGCCAAGGTGGACGTGTGGATGCCCTGCTGCAATTATCCCTGGTGTTCCTGCTCATCAGAGCATTGGCATGGTCTCTCCTGCTGGCTCCTCCTGGGCTGTGCTGTCTCTTCCTGTGACAAGTGGAAGCTCCTTTTTCATTTCCACAGGGTAAAAAATGAAAATGAGTCCTGGAATTTTCAGTCTGAAAAGCAAGATATAGCACTGGTCTTTGGTAACCTTAATCACCTGCCAGAGATGAAAAGGCTCATTACAGTAAGCAGAAACATTCAATGTTGTAGTTCAAATGATGCTGTTAAAATTAGTCAATTTGAGTTACAATAAAACTTTAACAAGAAGCTAGAAGTTTAAGAAAGCAAATTCAGCTCTACCCCACCTTTCTGCTAGGGCAAACTGGCGCAAATTGGAAGGAGTGGCAGGAGAACAGTTCTCTCCTGCTCTGTTCTGGTGTAGCTCACAGGGCAACTTAAAACTTAGGCAGACTCCTGCTTGTAAGTCATTTTATAGCAATAAGAACACAGCTGCCCGGGAGTGAGAGATGAACTTGGTCATTCCTGGACAACTGTGCCATGCCTCCAATGAGAAAGAGCTCAGTACAAGGACAGGCAACGCTCAAACACTCAAACTGGGGTGCTTTTATACTGAGATACTTTGCAGGAAAATCACAGGTCTGGTTGAGCCACTCTTTCAAAAGAAGTAACTGTTGGGTTTTAGCTGTGGAGGTCTAAGATGTAAATGAGCTAAGATTGTGGTGAGAGATGATCCATTCCATTGAACTGGATTGGCTGAAAAAATAGTTGCACAAGCAGAAGGAAGAGTCAACTACTGCCTGTGACACAGGGTACCTTCAAGGGGAGAAATAATAAGAGATTTATCTCCTGTGGTCTGTTCCAGCCTTACCCACTGTATGATTCTGTGATTCTTCCAGGACAAAGAAATGTAATTGTGGAAAATCCACTTGCTGCCAAATTAATAAAATCAGCTCCAAGGCAGCATTTTGATGCAGCAGATTCAGCTTTTTGTTTCCCAGTATCAGTTCAAGAGTGCTGAGGCTGCACCACACAGCATGTTAATTCAGCACAGAACTTCCGGTTGCTCAGATCTGTCAGGAAAGGCTGGGGAGTTAAAGTTGTAGGCAAAGCTTTAAGGTACAGCACCTAGTGTCACAAACATCCAAGTGAGGGTTGTATTTTCTGTTTACTGGGTGCGTTGGCCCCATAAATAGAGGTGTGATTTGGCACAGTCAAGGCTGATACAGGCTGACTCTGTGGTAGCGGTTACCCGATACTGGTGGCTGTGGAATCTTGGATTGCCCTCTGGGCAACTACAAATACATCCTGCCATCAAGGAGTTAAATATAAAATAAAGATTTGCTTTGGGGAAATTGCTACCAGACTTTTTATTTTTCTCCTCAAAATTTACATGACTCACCTGTTTCATGACTTTGCTGTATTTTCACCAAATTCTTTGTCTTAAACTTGTTAGAAGATGCATACATGTGAATGAACTTTTTTGTGAAACTCCTTTTATGATAACATTTCAAAGTAATAATCGAGTAAAAAGAGATTTTTTGTTAGGGAATAAGGATTGCAACTAAGCTAGGGAACATGAGGGCAAATCATCCAGTTTGCAGGCAGAAGAAAGGTTCCAGTCTTCACCCAAGGTGAAGGTGTTGTGGTGTAGCAGTAGCTTTGTTCGAGGCAGTCTGTGCTCATAGTGAGAAGTTTGGAATTTCTCCTCCCATTGAGCAAACATCTCTAAGTGCCCTGTTACTCTGGGTCAACTCTGCTACTGTCTTGTCCAGCCTGTGAAATGAAACAGAACACTGAGGACTGTTAAGGAAGTGATGCTGTGAGGTGGGTTGCTTTTCCTGATGGGGACAAGCAGTGTTTGGCTTCAGGCAAAAAGCTTTGCTTGGGTGCAAGCTAGGAGAGCATACATTACTGCAAGACAACTAGAAGGTTTTCAGTCATTCTTCTCTGCAGCCAAAAAACATCTTCAGCTTCTGAATTATGTACAACATGTCCTAGATGCCTCTGCTCTGTGACTGATTCTCCTCAGAGTTCTGGTGCCAATCTGAAGGAGGGAGGCTAACAGCTCTGGAAACCTCATGCACTTTCCTTCTGTTGTTTATTTTATGTCCCTGTGTGGATACCATCTGGGACTAGGAAGGCAAAAAAATAACACTGCTGACACATCTCAGCTTTGCAGGTATTGGAGAGGCTTGATCATAAACAGGTGTTACCACAAACCACTCTCTGCAGCCTTGGACTTGGTGCTGTGACTGATGGGCAATCCACCCCAGTGCTATAGCCAGGACTAAATCCTCCCACACAGGACATTCTTCTCTATACAGAGGATGCTGCTCAGAGTGCCTGGTAGGTGCCTCAGCTCTATTATACTGCAAGATTTTTTAGTAAGTGCAGGAATAACAGCCAAAGACTAGAAAAACTTATAGAAGTTGAACCAGCAGAATTTTCATCCATTTTTGTTCCCTGGTAAAAGAGGATGAGAATTTTAAGTCAGGCCCAGGATTTTCCTCTGACAGCCCTTAGTGGAGGCATCTTCACATATCTCTTTGGCACCACAGCTGGCTCTGCTTAGCTGGTTCCTAGAACATTCTCGCATCAGTTCTGGGGTTTTTCTTGGCCATAATGTTATTTCCTGGACAGCATTGGAGTTACACTGGTGCCCATCAGGGAGTAGGAGAAAAACTGATCTTCTGTTAGGACTGGGCACTTAGAAATAGTGTCAGATCACATCACAAGCTGCAGGAAATGCAGTGAAAATCATATCCCTGTTGTGGTTTCCATACCCCTGTCGAAAAGTCAGAAATGCCTGCCCTTGTGCAGTGCAAACACCAGGGTTTTTTCTGGGAACTGACAAAGCTGTGAAATTTCAGTGTCTTGGAGAGAGCCTGGGACAGTGCCTGGGAGTCCACAAAGCTCTTTCTACCCCCAGGGCGATGGGATGAAGGAAATGGAATGAGGTGCCTCATCCCCACACTGACACAGCTCAGCCTAACATCTCTGTGCCTCCAGGGAGCAGCCCCAGATTTGCTCCCTGGGGGAATCCAATCTGAAGCAGGAGTGGTGGGAAGCAGAGAAACCACATTTTTTCTGAGGAGACAGTGAGATTCCTGAGGGGCCCAGCCCCTGGGAAACTGAGGTGCCATGTACCTGAGAAGCTACTTGCATCCCCAGGCAGATGCTCATCCTGCCAGCCTGCAGCTGGTTGCTGCTGGGTGAGGGAAAGAAGGGTCTGTGCAGCAGAACCACAGCCCTGCTGATCAGTCAGGGGTATTTTAGAGAGGCCGAGTAGCTCAGAGAAGTCATCTGCAGGTCCAGTATCGTCACTGGGGACTGGAGAAGGAAGGTCCCCACCGCATCTGTGATCCTGTCCTGCCAGTGTGTTGAGGTGAGCCTAGCTGGCTCTCGGGCACTGTATACCTTGGCAGTAATTTTTTCCCTCTAATTAGACTTAAAGGGCAAGGCTGCAGTCTGTTAATAATACTGACTTAATTTTTCCTTCTCCTGCTATCTTGCGCTGGACATATAATAAAGAAAGTAAATGTTTGCTGAGTGAGGAAGTGGGGCAGGTGAGTTTACATCAGTGATGCTCTCTGGGACACAGGTGAATCAGTGACATTAAAGCTACTGAGGTGCTACATGACAGAAAATTGCAGACTAATCTTTGCATATGTTTTGGGCTGGCATTTGGACTAGAATCCCACCCCACTTATGGCCAGAGGAAATCTGTGTGTGTGACAGTGGTAATTAATTTACACGAGCAGCTCTGACTGTATAAAATAGACTTAGGATGCCAGGGCAGGACTTGGAAGGAAAAGAGGTGCCCTGATCCAGCACTTGCTGATAAAGGATCAGGTTGCTTTGCTGCTACCAAATCATCAAGGCACCAAATCTCAGAGCCATGGATGAAGTAAAAGTTTAGACTCTGCTGTACCTACAAGCACCTTGGCTTTAGCTGTAGGGAACCTGAATGGGTGTCGTGGTTTAGGGAACCCTTTGAGGATTTCAAAATCTCTACTTTCATCCCTCAGGAGGTCTTGGAGTGATCTGTAGGTAATCTTTTGCAGCAAAGTCCTTTAGCGCATGCCTTGGATGTGCTCAGCTTACTGGCATACTTGTTCCCTTGAAACGAGGTGCTGGTGGCTGGTGGCCCACAAAGCTCTGGATCTGCCATGCCTCTGGCAGTGGGTGGTTACCTCACTTCTCTCCCAGCAGTACCCTCCTTCTGCTTTCCCTGTGCTTGGGGAAGGTGATCTTCATCCACTCTGCTTGTCGTGGCCAATAAAACTAGGTAATGCTCCAGGGGATATAAAGAATTCCCTCCATTCATGGCAAAATCTTAAAAAAAAAACAACCAAAAATAAAATTTTGCTGATCCCTAATGAGAAGAAATATAATCTATATTTGACCTCCATTTTTTTTTAATAGCTGAACTGTAGTCTCTTAACAACCTATTTCCTATACTTATATATATTCTAATGTTCCAAGTGAGCCTCGCCCCTTCCTTTAAGCTGCGTATTCTCCATTTTAAGATTTCCTGTTCAAGCTAAAGGGCAAAGATCTTTAAAATATCAGTACAAAGCTGGAGTACTTGCAGTGTGTAAAAGTTGTCAGGCTCCTAGCTCTTGGTCAGGCTGTGGCACTTTCTCCTTATCAGAGAAACAAGTCCCAAGTTCAATGTCTTTGGCTCTAACTTATGTGCCAGACTAAAGTCCTGACTTTACTATGGGCAGCCAGACAGGAGACAGCAGAGTAATATGTGTCTGTGATTGATGGCCATTATTGTTATTGTGATTGGCAGCAGGCACACAGACTTCTGTCTGCAAAAGTTACCTTTCCTTTCTTTACCTTCTCTCTCACTATTTGCCCGCATCTACTCATTTTCTCCCTAACAGCTACAACCAGGCATGAGTGAGTGGAGAGATAGGGCAGGACTGAGGGGGAAGCAGCACATGCAGGGAGTGGAAGCAGCACCTGAGTCTTTATCTGTGCTCCAAACGTTGCAAAAGATGCAATTGAGCAAAAGCTGGTAACATTTGATTGCAAGTATTCAACAACAGCCATCCAATAACAGTTTCTGTGCTAGAATTTGGGCCAGAAGGATGCTGGACAAGTAGGCAGGGACAGTTCTGTGGTGCCTGGTGTCTCACAGGAGATCCAGCTGCAGGTGTGTGGGAGATCAGCAGCTGAGGTGCTGCGGAAAGCAGGAGCACCCCATCCAACCCTAGTGTCTGTGGGCGGGATGGACCCTTTTCCTTCCCACCCCCTTTCTGTCCTATCCTGCCACCGGACAGTCCCCAGCACTAGGTGCTAACCACAGCTGGGCTGACAGCTCCAGTTTCAGCTGGATTCTGTGTAGATGCCATGGTTGCTTCTGTACCAAGGGGCATTCACTGCCTTTTCCCTGCTGTGAGGGCTCAGCTTGGGCTCGCCTTCCCCTGAGATCAGGCATCAGCCTGTCCTTCATCGTCCTTACAAACAGCTGTCCCTGATCAAATTAACATCAATGAAGACAAATGCATGAAGGGAGAGGAGGGCAGTCTGCAGGGAGATGATCCTGAATTTGGCCCTGCTGCTACTGAAGTATGTCTGGCAAATTAGGTTAAAAATACCATATGATGGGGAAGGAGATACTGGGATAATCACAGGTCATAGCTGCTGAGAACTGTATTGGCCTAAACACTTTTTTGACAGAAAGTGATTTTTTTTCTTTCTTTACCTGGAACTTCTTTTGGAATATTTCCTCTTTTTTAAACCAAAATACAATTTCTGTCCCTCTCCTGGATTAAGCTTATTTCTGTCATCACCTTTTTCTTTGTGGAAATGTGGAAGAAATGAGGTGGGAGGGGAAGAAGTCACTGGAAGAAGAGAGAGAATTCCCTTTCAGTCTGCTCTCCAACCATTTCCTATCCTACTCTGTTTCTCATGCTGCCCAAATGCAGCTGGCATGTATCCTGCAGGTACCACCAGGACATGGATAAAGTGATGGCAGACACACATGACATGCAATATTCCATCTGGGAAAAAGCATTTCCTTTCAACACAAACTTTCAGGAGTGCTGCTGCCTGTCTGTCTCTCCAAAAAGCAGTTTTCTGTGCTGCTGCTGAGGAGCTGGGACTTGTACATCTGAAGAGGTATAAATGCCTAATTTGGGTATTAAAGAGAGGTGAAATGCCTGGGAAAACCTTACCTTACAGCCCAAGATGTATGCTCCATAACTTGTCATTCCTCTGCTCTCTGAAAAACACAGATGTTGCTGGACACATTAGGAATTTGAGGGGAAAACACAGCTAAGTGCATTTTGTTCTCAGGCAGAAGACAGGGAGGGGCAGGAGAGCACTATGAGTTTTTTTAAGGATAGAAAGCCACCCTTCGGACCACTCTATGCTTGGTGTAGGGTTTGCTGGTTTAAATACCTGTGGATGTCTCACCAGGAGCCAGACCCAGAGCGTGCAGCCCTTTCTTCAGCTCTTGAAACCTACTGCCTAGATGCTTAAGCCCACAGTTTCTGAGCTCCTGTAATGCACTGCCATATGCCTTGGGCTCTCTTCTTGGCTGGTGGTAGAGAATTTACTCATAAGAGCAGAGCTAGAAGGACCACAGGAGCAATGAATAGTGAGGAACAGGTTTGCATTCACTCACATTGACTCAGTGTGTGAATTTGGGAAGAGCTCCACTGAAATCTATGGGGCCCTTGGGGTGCAGTGTGCTTTGCTATGGGTAGAGGAAAAGAGCTTTGAGCCCTGTGCCAGTGACCCTGCAACTGGTGGTGACAGCAGACACAAAAAACTTGTTCTTAGAATGTCTGGTTGTGGTGGGCATCCGTGCAGAAGTCAAACAGCCCTGCCAGCTTACTGTGTAATGCCCAACTGGGTGAAAGATGCATCAGGCACAGCTGTGCCAGCAAGATAAAGCAGATGCTCCAGGGTACCAGCAGCTGATGGCCATGGAAGGACAAGAAAACCCAACTCTGTTGTGTCTACCATGACTTCAATGTTGCTAAATTGCTACAAAGGTCAACAAAGTCATCTTGTGCCTGCTGGAGGTGCAGTCCAACCTTCTCTCTGCTCATGGAAGACACAACACTCAAGGGACACCCCATCCCTATTCAGACCAGGGCACTGGGCAGAAGGTGCCTGCTTCATCCAGCTGTGTCCCATTCCAGAAGGATGAGGGTCAAAGCCCTGACAGCCTCACCAGCTCAGGTGTTTTGTGACCGACAAAGTCTGACATGTCCTGCACAGTTTTTATTAATATTTTGTTTCAAATAACTACTTTTCTCCTTTCTCTTAATTTTTTCTTCTGACAATGCTACAGAACTTTTTCCCCATCCTTGCCTTTTCTTATGAAAGCAAGCAATTCTTTTCCTGATACTTCTTTTTAAAAAATGCCCTGCAGGTTTTCTTGGTCTCATGTTTATAATTTTTAATAGGGCTAGCAGGAAGTGTTGGGCCAGTTTCTGTTTCTCTTGAAATAAAAGTATTTTTAAATATGTTGATTCTAAATTACTTATTCCTTGTAAAGAGGAAGAAAAAAAAAAATTTCATTCTGGAAAACTCACCAAGGTACCTTTTTTTTTAAAAAAAAAATTTCTGATTCTTGATAATAGATTTTAGGATTAACCTTTCTCAAGGAACTAAAATGTTCACCTCACTTCCAAATGAAACTGAAGGCAGATACCAAAGTCTTGAACTTCTAATGAACTAGGAAGCCTGTGATTAGTTTAGCACAAGTTGCCAAGCAATTACAAGTGCTGCTCTTCTTTCCCCTCAAAGAATCTATTTCAACACCTACCTGCCTGTAAATGTGAAATAATCACTCTATCTTGATAGGAAAAACAGCCCCTTAAGCTCTCTGGCTTAGCTTCAAACATGCATGAGCTGGAGGTCTAAAGCCCCCTCCTGTCCCAGCAGTTTTCCTTTCACAGTGGATTTCCCCCCTGTTCCAGTGTTCCTGACCACCTACAGGTGCCAAGATCAGCAGAGTCAGGGCCAACATGAGAGTGAGAAAAGATTTTGGGTCACTCCTCTGGGTTCTCAAGCCCTGAGTGCAAAGAGATCTTCCTACATGGTGCCCAGAGTTTGGGGAGACCTCCACGGGACATCTTGGGGGGGCAAATGGATGGCAGAGTGATTAGAAAAGGAGGTTTGGCTGTAACTCAAGAGGTGAAAAAAAGGAGAGAGGTAGTTTTCCGTGCTGACCACACACTGATAGGTGGTGCAGAGCTGAAGCTGCAACCTGAAAGTCAGTGTAAAGTCAGCACAATGTCTGGATATTCTGCTGGAGCAACAAAGGCAGCCTATGGAGGGACTGCAGACCCTCCTGATGCTGAGTGTGCTGGATGATATAGATATGCAGAGGTAAATTGACTTGTCCAGTAGATGCTAGAGAGATGATAAGGCATGTCAGTAGATCATTTATTTTCATTTATGGCTCAGGCCTATCTAAGGTTGCTGATAAGGTCATTGTTTCCCTTGAGTCACTGTCGTCAGGCTCTATTTGTACATTTACATGATTAAGCAGCAGGAGAATCTAGCTTTATCTTAATTTGTATTTTTATGGCCATGTCTTCCTTGTATTTGCCTCTGCTTTTGTCTGTACCCAGAACTCGGAGGAGCTGAAATGTCTGATCAGGGCTTTGCTGTCATCTTGAAGTGATTTACTCTATGGCACAGGTGGAAACCTGCTGCAGAACCAGGGTTCTGTAGAAAAAGTATCTCCCAAATGCTGGCCGGGAGGAGAAAGTGATTATTTCACCTCTTGGCTGGTGAAAAAGATGCAGAGATTCCATTTCCTCTGAAGGTTTGACTTGTTGCATGACTAGTGCATGATGAATGGATGTCACCGGCACATGACAGACGTGTGTCTGGCTGCCCTGTGCAGCAGCCTCTAACTGTCTTATGGAATGTGTTCTAGATGACTGACTCATGGCTATAAATGCTTATTAGCCTGACGGAGTCCAGAACAATCAATTAAGTCTTTATTAAAACCGTTCATGAGAGGATCCTCCACACAAAGCAGTACCAGCGAGGACTTGTCTTCCTTGACACGCCCTGTCCACTTCTGCCAGCTAGGAGACTTTCTGACCATGATTTCTACAGGCTCGGACAAGCTGCTATGAGTAATGCTGTGGTTCTGGTTAAAGTTTGTCACTACTTGATTTAATACCCTCTTACACACGTGGGAATAATGTGTGATTCCTTTTTTGGGGGGTATTTTATTTTTTCCCTTTCTCTCATGTGAGTTTGGATTGGAACCCGTCTTTTTTTCTATTTTTTTTATTTTTAATTTTATAAGCTCCCTACTCTCACTCATAACAGGTTTACATCAAAAGACAGCTCTCCTTCTGGCAGGGCTCAGTGAGGCAGCTCTGGTGATAACAGAGTAAACAAAATTACGCTACACTTTTCCTTCACGGGACTCCTGGAGTTGTATACATTGCTCCACAGCAAAAAAAAAAGGATAACTTCAGTCTACTTGAGGACTGACTGGCCAGATGGCATTTTGCATGATGCATAAGACAGATTACCTTTTTGGCAGGGCACTGCTATTTATTCTGTCAGCAGCAGTTGCCACGCAGGTGCCCTGTGGCTCCCATTCCCTGGGAAGGCAGGGAGGGCTGTAAGCAGCCCTGGGTGCCCGGGTTGCAGAGAGGAGCAGTAGCTGACCTAGACCCCCAAGATCCATCTCCCTCCCAGGGCATGTCCCTTGCCCCCTGAGCATGGGCACAGAGGTGCAGAAAGGATAACGCATGGCTATCTGTCTTCCCAGAGGTGGCTGGAGATGTTAGAGTATGTGGGGACATCCCCCCTCAACTGCCAAGCCCACAGTGCTGCAGCATCTTTGTCCTGTAATTTTGAGGGAAGACAGAAAGGCAGGCTCCTCAGGGTTAAATTCACTTCCTAGGTTGAGAGCTCAGGATGCAGGAGCTGCCAAAGCATTCTCTTCCTCTAGGATGTGGATCTGGAAGCCAACAATTTGCTTGGAACGCCTTTAGTACAAATCTTTGGGACTAATTCAGGCATGTAAGCTGATCTTTTTCCACATCTTTTCTCTTTATATAAGTACGACAATTTTCCTTATTGGGTAGTATTAAATCATCTGGTCTTGGGACCAGATCTATCTTGGAAAAATCCTCCTCAGCTCGTCCTTACTAGAGCTTCTCTGTGTGGAGCTTTTACTGTACTTGAGATGTGTATCCTGATAGGCCACCATCCACTGTAGTTTGAATCTGGAAAATGTCTCCTATATATACATAACTGACCTTTATGAGGCAAGCAGTTACAAAAATAGGCATCAAAGAAATTGAGAAAGCTGAATAAAAGCCCAGGGGCAGTGGTTTGACATGTCACAAGGTTTGAGACGTAGGCAGCGGGTAGTTTGGCTTAATGACCTCTACTCCCCACTTCTCCCACACAGGCAAGAGAAGTTCTGTTTTGTTTGTTTTTCTCCAGAGCACTTTCATTTAGCAAACAAGAAAAAAAAATAAAGACTGGGAATATATCCTGGTAGAATTAAAAGAATTTTGAAAAGCCATCTTTAGTCAGCTTAGAGTACTTTTAAAGCTAAAAGTAAATTTCAGCAATTTTTTCAGCAAATTTTCTGGCAGTAAGATTTTGTTGGGTGAGTGAGACACGAGGCCACATGGGCACACAGGGTGAGAACTCCCTTCAGGTCCCTCTTTTGTCCTGGATTTTCCACCTTTCAACTGGGAAAACCACAACAGCCAGCCATGGCCCAGGAGGAGCCTCTCTGGTCAGCAATGGAGTGCAGAATCACTGTTTGTTACCTGCTGATCACTAATTGCGAGCTTAATCCCGTGTTTGTGTTGCTGCTGGGAGGGAGCCAGCCCCAGCCCTGCCATGCAAAAGGGACTGTGGTGTGTTTAAGTGGCTTAATGACTGTGTAATTATGAGTCTCCCTAAATGCTCTTCCACAATTAGAGCTCGTCATCCTCGTGACCTGACAGGATTTAAAAAACATAATTAGAGGCTTGGCAGCATTGCTGGTGTTGATCTTGAGGTGTGAGGGGAGGAGAAGGTAAAATCACTGTGAGCAGTGGGTGTCTCACATGTACAAGTGTCTTATTAGCCTCGCTGCATGCAGATCTCTCTGTGCAAGGGCCCTGGCTATCACAACAAGGCTGAGCTGCCTTCCCAACTCCCTCCCCATGACAGCCAGGCAGGGTGGCAGCAGGAAATCCCTTCTCTGGATGAAAAAACACAAGCCAGGGACTAGGCTCTCCAGGAAAGGCTGGAGAATTTGGTCTCACAGGTGCAGTGAATAAAGCAAATCTCTGTGTCCCAGTAAGAATAACTTCATCTTCAAGGCAGTGCCTCTGGAATTTATTTGGTTTGTAGATGGTAAACTCCTTATGAATAAGAGATTCTACTCATCACAGAATCCGAGGATGGTTCAGGTTGGAAGGGACAAGAGATCTGTCCTAATGTGCCTGTTGAGGTAATCCCAGAGCACATGGCACAGGTTTGTATCCAGAGGGCTCTAGAATATCCCCAGTGAGGGATACTCCACAGCTTTTCTGGGCAATCTGCTCAGGGGTTGATCACTGCACAAGGAACTTCTTCCTCATGTTCAGGTGGATCTTCCTGGGTATCAATTCCTGCCTATTCCCCTTGTCCCTATAGAGCATGGCCTGGTCCATGCTCTGAGCCCTTCCTGCAGACAGGGACACATAGGAATGAGGTCCTCCTCATGGACACATCCATCTGTGTATGTATTTATCAGAAATATACACATCTATATTTACCCATATACATCTGTATAAATGAGAAACACACTCAAGTTTCTGATTGCTTCTGGCGGCTAAAAGGAGCAATAAGTAACAGGCTGAATCATACATTTTCCTCTTCTGTTTTATTCACACTCATCTCTGTCTTTCCTGACTCTGCTTTTTTTTTCTCCCACATAGCTTAACT
>VZTB01006571.1:38054-51317 GCA_013397245.1 Thryothorus ludovicianus
CTTTCTTTCCTTCCTTCCACACATTCCTTCCTTCCGCACCTTCCTTTTGCGCCTTCCTTCCACGACTTCCTTCCACGCCTTTCTTCCGCACCTTCCTTCTGCACCTTCCGTGCCTTCCTTCCTTCCTTCCACGCCTTTCTTGTCTTCTGCACCTTCCTGTCTTTCCATGTCTTCTTTCCTGCCTTCCTGCTTTCCTACTTTCTCTCCTTCCTGCCTTCCTTCCATGCCTTCCTTCCCAGTAGCTGCAGGTGCCTATTATAGTTTGCACTGCTTTTCTGCTGGCTGTTCAATTCCAGTAGACCCTCAGTAGCCCACTTATTCTAATGGTTTTATATTTCTTCCCACTCCTCTGCAACGGAGTTCTTCCTTTTTCTGTGAGGCAAGAGTTCCAGCTGCTGTTAAGGGATGAGTTTTACCTACGAAGGCCTGTCTGAGTCTTGCAAGGGACATGCTCTTTCTAATTAGATGGGTGTGGGAATTCAGCTTTATATTTTGTTGGCTGTGTTGAGGGTTATTTGGGGTTTTTTTGGGGAGTTTTTTGGTTTGTTTGTTCTTTTTCTCCCTCACTTACATGCCACAGCACTGGTAATTTATTAAGCTTGCTTAAAATGTGTAGCATTCCCTGTATTTCTCATTCTTTTTGTAATTGGATTTGGCATATGCTTATGTGGTATCCAGATAAGTAGGAAGTTAGCAAGCAAGCACATTAAGTTAAATTCAGTGTAAATAAAATGCATCAGCAGCTAATTTAAAATGATGTAAAGGTCCAACAAGCATGTGCTGAACTTGAAAGGTACCTGCAGGTGCAGCTGACTCTTTATTTTAGTGTTCATGACTTGGCTGGAAACCATCCCATGTGAGGTCACATCAGAGAGGCTTTACCCTGGCTTCCTCCTCCTCCTCCTTTCTTTGGGAAATCAGAGGTCAAGAGTGGAACCAATCCCTAACTGAGGAAAATCTGACTGAACAGTGAAGAGGATGATGAGAGTGCCAAAAAATGCACAGCACCCACCCAGCCCATCCCCCCATTTTTCAGGTTTGAAACTACATGAGAATCACACCTCATGTGCAAGGGTAATCATCCAAATATCATGGAGGTGTCTAATTCCCAGAAATTTCCACAGGAGATAAGGATAAGGGAACTCCAGAGGATGCTGTCCCAAGGAGGCACTTCAAATGCCACTGTGGAGCCATTGTCAGAGCTGGAAGATGAAACCAAATCCCTGGAGTGTCATTCTGTGCTTAGCTGAAAAGATCTCACTGTATCCATTCAAATCCTCATTGACCAGCTTGTACTTTCCATGAGGTCTTTCGAAAGCAGCTTCCCTCTGTCCCAGCCCACCCTCACAGCTGGCCTCAAAACCTGCCCTTTTCTTCCAGGGCTTATGGAGCCTCTCTCAGGTGGGAAAGGAGCTCACTGGAGGGCCTGTGGTAGGCTGGCTCTTTCTTGCAATCTTATCTCTCAGTATGGTCTGTGCCAGACCAAGAGTTGTGGAAGGAGCAATTAACAACTTCTCCAGCTTCAGCACAGCACAAGTGTTTGTCAGTGCCTGTAGCTGGGATTACAAGGAGGTCAGTGACAACAACAACAAAAAAAAAAACTTGACAAAATCCCACCAGAGTAGTTGCATAGTGCTGCTTGCTGAAAAAAACAAAAAAACAAACCAAACCAAACAACGAAACAAAAAATTCAAACAACTGTTTCACTGAAAACTCTTTGTTGGCAGCTCTAAGTACTTATGAGGTGTTGTAAGTACCCTGGGTTATCCACCTCTGCAGTGTTTTCATCTCTAGGATGTATTATGTGATATAAAATTTGTTCTAAGATATGTTTCACCAAACTAAATTAAACTTTGAGAATGGCAATCCATTGCAGGAGGAAGCAAATGCGTTCTAACATAAGATTTGGAGCTGCTGAGACTGTGGGCTTTGGCAAAGGTTGGCAGTGTCTCTGCTGTAGATCAGAGTGATCCCAGGGTTTCTCTGATGTGTGCCAGACTTTGCTGAAATGCTCAGACAGGCCATGGGTTTACCTGTCTCACCCTAAACACAGGGAAGGAATCCCCTTCCTGCACTGGGGAAATCTTACCTGTCTGAGGGGAAGATAAATAAGCCTTGGGAATATCTTTCAAGGAACTACAAGGGCTGGATTGAGCACTGGTGGGGAAAAGAAATCCAAACCTGATCTCTCCAGTCACAAAGGACAAAATTCCCTTTGTTTTGACAGAAAGCAAGAATGCGGCTCTACTTGATCCTACCCATGCCTTAACACTGCTGAAATGTTTCCTGTCCATTTTTTATTGCTTAAAAAACCAACTTGGCTGATCCCTGGAGGAGGAGTAGGTCTTCTCCACAGGAACAAAATCTTTTTCCTCAGTCTTCACTCCTCACTGTATCAGCTTCCTGCATGGTCATCAGGAATGTAAATAACCAGCCACTTTCTGTATCAATAAAGATCCTTTTCAATGTAACAAGGTGCTGGGCTCAGCTCTGTCTGGACTTGATGAAGCAGAGGCTGACATTTTTCTAAATCCTGCCCAGGGCACTAAAAATAAGCTTGTTCTAAGATTTCAGTCAATTTCCTTGCTTCCTTACTCCTAGAAATCTTGTTTTGGGCATACCTAGGCTGTGAAAATCCCTTGTTTATCCCTGCAGACATCCACTAACAAAGGACTCACAGTTAAAGACGACTAAATGAGAATTTTGCTGGTCTATCTCATTTGTTTCTTCTTGTTGTATGATGAAGGCATGACACCATAGTAGTCATCGTTTTTAGAATTAGGGCTTTTCTGCTTTCTGTTTATTTAAAAAAAGAATAAATAACCTTTAAGACATGAAATTTAGACTGAAGGCTGTTCTCCCCCTCCTCAACCACACACATTTTGCTGGAATTTTTGGAAGGTCTGAGGAGCAATTACTATGAGTTCTTAATGCCCTAATTGAAGGTGTTGAATCTTCAACAAAGCCTGATTTTATTAAACTTGTGAATTAGCCCTGACATTAAATAGTTGTTAACAACAAACCAAAAGGGCTTCTTTAGAGATTTTGGTTCTATTTTTTTATTTTTTTTCCTCCTTCATATCTTTTTTTTTGGTGATTTTACTCATCCTCAAATGGCTTGATTGCTGCTCTTCTCCTTGGGTTCCAAGGTGCAGCAAGCACAGACCTTCTGTAGTATGTGGGCAGAACACAGAACTGGCCTGATGTGCTCAGACTTCCTACCTCTGGTGCTTTGCCTGGAGAGTAGAGTGTTTCTGGCCATTCCCAAAATTTCTGCCTGCAAGTGGTACCAACATAAAACTGCCACCCCAAAGGAGAGAGGAAGTGCTGTACTCTGTCCGCAACAAAATTTGGGAAAAAAAAATAAAAATCAGCCAAAACTATCCCCCCTCAACAACTCAACCCAGGAAATTTAACCAGGTATTTAAAGAAGTCTTTGGAAGATGAAATTTAGCTCTGAAAATCAGACTTTTGCAGCTGACCCTCCTGGAATTTTAAACCTATGTCTCTTTTCTGCCCATGAATGCACATGCTAAAATGTTTGCTTCTTTTTAATTTTTATTTATAAAATCCAGTCCATAACAAGATTCATCTGTTCCAAAAGGCTTTTTAGTAGCCAGAAGGGTTTTTTATTGTTGGCGAGCATGAGTTTACAAGGGTGGAGGATCATCTGGTTTTGTGGCCAGCTGTTGGCCATTGTTAGGGAGTATTAAAAAGTCTTTGTATGTGTGCCCAGATAAGTGTTCGAGGGGCATGCCATTAATCAGCTTCTAACTATGGGAATAATGATGAGACATCTAAGGAAGACATTTCAAAGTTATTAAAATAGCATTCAGGTGCAGGGAAAGTCATTCCTTCTTCTGCAGAACATCTCAAAAGTGTCCAGGAATGATGCACTAACCAAATGCCCTGCCACCAACACTCCCTCTAGTCCCATAACACACAATATTGTCCTTTAAACAGTGCTATCTGTGCATCTCTTGCACTGTCCCTGGGCTTTGTAACTTATTTTGACTTCATGGAGTTCAGTGTGTCAGCAGAGATCCCCACAAAATGACCTTGATCATAATGAAAGGTTTCAGGTGACATGCTTTGCCTCTCATTTGCTTGGGAGAATATGCGTGTCAGCTGGGACAGGGCAGCTGGTAGACATGCAAAGGCTTGATTGCAGGTCTGAGTGGTGAAGAAATGCTATTTGCTGATTCTTCACTTATTTACATGTCTATGTTGTCCTAAAACTTACAACCCACCGTCTGGAGGCCATGGAGGTCCTGTGGCCCCTGGAAAAGGCTTTCCTGTCTTCAGGAAATTTGAGGAGAAATCCTCAAAGGAGGATGCTTTTCACGCCTGAAATATTCTTGCTTGCTCTCTGTGCTGGCTTCCAGCAGCTTTTGGGGTTTCCAGGAATGGCTCTGTTTATATTTATCACTGGAAATCCTGCTACCACAATGCACACAATTCCCTCTGATCCTGCCTGGCGCCAGCTTCCTTCATGCCATGAGGAAGGTGCACAGCTTCTACCAGAACTACCCTTTCTGCTGCCAGTAGAGTGTCTTGAGTAGATCTCTGTTACTGGCATCTGAATAAAATAAGATAAAAAGCTAGTTCTTGGCAATTCCAAGTTCTAGAACATGAGAGTGGTGAAATTTAACGAGATAAAGGACCACACTTTCGTGTCTGTGCTGAACATTGCAACCTGCTGCAAATGTCTGTGTGAGTCCAGGTTAGAAATTTAGGAAACTCAGTGAGATGGAAATTATTGGTAAAGTAGATCCAAATAGGCTTGAGGATGGCACAAGAGCATCATTTGTGAACTCCAGAAATTTGGGTAGATGTGCTCAATGTCCCCTCCAAAACCCATATTTACATTGGAGACTGCAAGGGACAAGAAGAAGGTATTTACACTGTGGATGTCAACAATGCTTTTTGAGCTGTTGAAGCTTGTGTACTTTTGCTAAAATTTGACAGGTTTCTGGAGCAAAATCACTCTGAATAGGTTATAGTGGTTTTATACTGTCACAAAAGACATAGGTAAAGAACCTGTTTACTGCATGGGGGTATCTCCCAAGAGTCTAGAAGACTATCAGGTCATGCTGTGTGAATTTAAGCATTAATCTCCTCCTGATCCTGCTTTAATATTATCAGCCCTTGGCTTTTAAAGCTGATTACTCAGACTATCCTCAAAAAACATAAGATTGAGAAATCATGAGGTTTAAAAAAAAATGGTAAATTGTGTGTTCTTTTTCTCAGCCTTGAGGGTTTGTGTTTTCAGTCTTTTCTCTTCAACAGTGCTGAATAGAAACTTACTTCTGAAACACTGGAAATAGGGAATGTTTGTGTAATCACACAACTCTAAGAAGTAGGACCTTAGGAGAAAAAGACCAAAAACGCAAAACAAGACCAGAACTGAAAACTTGTGATATAATCTCAAGGAGACTGTGATAAAATCTTCTGGAGATGAATTTTCGAGATGAACAAAAATAAGACATAGAATAAAAATAAAATTGTGAATTCCCTCGCTGAATAGAAATCACACTGCGATTGTAGCAAATATGAAAAGTGGCAAAAACGTATTTAAGAATAAGCACAGACATTAAGTCAGTGTTTTGCCCTTCGCTGTATACTTTTATCCCTGGACATGCTTTTAAGCCTTTTTATTCTCCTAAAATTAAACTCGATGGCCAGACGTTTATAAAGTGTGAACCAGTGCAATTGCATTGCAGTCAAGGGCTCAAGTCACTGAGTGGCCTGATTGCCTGAGCTGTTCTCTTTGGCTTTTGCTCTTTTGCAGCTGCTACTGGGGAGAATATGTGAGCCCAGTGTTTGCAAACAGTCCTCAGATGAACCCACAGAGAGCATCTCAGTGGCTCTGTTAGTGTCACCTACTCCAGATGTCCTCTGCAGACCAATAGATTGTCAAAGAAAATATCTTTATAGCTTGCACAGACACCAGAATCCAGCCCTTGAACAGGCTCTTATGAAGAACAAATAACGAGGCACGATTTTTGCCTTTATATTCAAATGCATGCTATTGTTCTGTGGTTACATAAGCCAGCCAGTCAGAGGACAGAAACAACATCATATGACTTATGTAACTAACCATTGCCCAATCCTGCAATGAGATCTGTGTGGCCAGCCCCCCCCATGCAAAGCCCCATTGAAGTCCAGACAAAGATCACTCCAGGGCTGGAACCCAACATGGTAGAATTTATGACTATTTACAACAAGCCACTCATGAAAAAAACTAAGAATTAATCCCTGAAGAAACGGGTGAATTTTTTTTTTTTTTTAATGAACAAATACATTCTATTCTGTTTGTAACAGCTTTGTGGATAATTCAGGATTCAGAAAAGAAGCTAAACCCATCAAAGCAAATAGACATTAATTTCTAATTATATGTCCGGTTCTTCAAGAAAGGCCAATACATTTGGGCAAACAAAGAGAGGAGTCTGAAGAAAACAATTTTCTGAGAAACAATCTGTTGGTTCTTGATAACTCAGAAATTCATCCAAGGTTCAAACAATGTCAGGAATGGTTGAATTCAGCAAACATGGTCCGAGAATTACAAAGCTGTGGTCTGCAGTCAGATGCTTCCACAGGTTACACAAGAAGACCTCCACGGCTAGAGGTGCTGGTGTGGCCTATTTCAGCTTCCCTGTTGTGCCTCGAATGCAAGCAGTGAAAACTCTTTCCTTTGTTGCTGCTGAACAAAGCCTTGCAGAATGCCAGAAAAAGCCTCTTCTAAGGAGGGAGAGAGTAAAATAGATGGAAAATGGAACTATAAGACAGGGAAAAACCCAATATTCTCCTTACCTTGTTCTACATTCTTGACCACAACCCGAACTGGTGCTTTCCTAGGAAGAAGCTCCCAAAATATTGGGTTCACATCACCGTCCCCACCACCTTTTAGAACTGTAACAGCAAAAAACTGTCCAAAGATTTAAAACTCTTCCAGGTGAGGCCTTCTATAAAGTGCCTCAGGTGTGGTGACCAGCAGACAGCTTGCCTAGCCCTCATTCTGCCTTTTATCTAAAGAGGCTGCCTGCCACTGCCCGCCTGTATCCTGGCAGAAGTTTTAGGGATTAGGCTGCACGCAGAAGTGTGTGCAGTGACATGGATGGTGTGGCCACCAGCCTGTGGTGGGAGAAGCCTTCTCACTGGAAAAGCTCCTTCCCAGTGCTCTCCTTCAGCCTCTGTGAGCAGTCCTAGCAAGAGCAAAGTTATTTAGGAAGGTCTGCTGCTCCCTCTTGTTCTGCCTTCCTGCAGCATTCCAGGCCATCTTACACAGGGTCAATGTGTTTCCTGCTGGTTTGCACCTCATCATGCAAGACAACAAGAGGCTTCCAGCCATGGCTTCAGCTGAAGAGTTGGGATGGGGCATTCTGATGGATAAACACAGCTATTTCTGCATGCCTGACATGAGCTGTTCTCTTGAGAAGCTAGGCCTTGGGATCTGCTGAAAAAAGGCAGTGATAAGAGTCTGACATTTATTTCTAGGTGTTGCTACTCAATGACCAAAAAACCCCACCAGTTCTTCAGACTGAGAAAGTCCTTGAATCAGGTACACTAGGGATTAAGGAAGAAGTGAATGAACCACTGAGGAGTTTGCTCCAATCGTTCACTTGCACCTTGCCCCAAGGGATTACAGGCACAGGTGAAATGGTTGATGTGTTCAATTTTTGAAGATCAGACCCTCTTAACAAATAAGCCACTATGAATTTGGAAGTTCCTATCACTCCTACCTTTTTTTATTTTTAGCATAAAAAAAGAGTGTGGATGATTGAATGGGGAACTTTTTCCAAACTGAAAAGTAGAGGAACACTCAGCACCCCACTCCAGACCTACATGACTTTCATCATAGACACCATTCCTGCCTTCAGCCCAGCTTCCAACCCCATCATGTGGATTTATTAGCAGAAACTTGTCAGTACTGTAAAAAAAAAAAAACCCAAAAAACTTTAAAAAACCCTCCACAACCCAAGAAAGAGTTCTTGATAACATAATGGAGGTAGGCCCCCGTCCTGCATACTCTTCATCACTCCTGTGCTTCCCGTGCAACGACCTCATCACTGCCACTGGAGCTCGGAAGTGATGGAAGACTTTCTGAAAGCACTCAGTGCTGTCTGAGCTTTGTCCCAGTGAAATCAGTTTTAGGGCAGGGAACAACAGATGTGAAAATCCCACCCAAAAAGGGACCGTTGTTTGTGGATCCAGCTGACCCACCACAACCACATCTCGCCTGCAGAGCCCCAGCAGCATTGTTTTTCTCGAGCAATCGAATGTTAACCTTAGAGAAAAGAGCCTCAGACTGTTACCAGAGACACTGACTGCAAATGCATTCTTCTCCCTGTGTGTTCTCGGCCTCATCCTTTTCCCATGAAAATACTGCTTTGCAGATGGTGCTGCCGCATCTGCCTGTGCTGGTAAACCCAGCAGAGCCACAGCATGGGCCTGAGCACTTGTCATGATCATGTCTCTCTTTAATTGCCAGCACATGCCCTGGCACAGCATGGGCTCACTGCCAGCCAGCCCTCTCCAGACAATGCCTGGACACAGATTTGTCTGGAGGGGGTCTCTGAGGGACAAGGACAAGGACAGTGGCATGTCTAGGTGTATGTATATGGAGGGAAGGTCTTGGCCCTTCTGAGTTATGGCTGCAGAACTGCCTATCCGGAGCAGGTTCAGGCTCTTGGAGAAGCTGAATAACAAAACCTGTTCTGGTAGCAGGCATAGGATGTACTGCCCTCATAAATTTTGACAAGAGAGGAGGTTTTAAATCCCTCCCACCTCTCCATCAACATTCAGAAGCTCTGTCACATATCCTGCCCTAGATTTTTTTTTTTTGCCAAAATATTTGTTCCCTCCCTGTTCCCTGCTCCTGTCACTGAAGTTCAGATTGTCCTAGACTTCTGGCTGACAAGTGTTTGCAGCACAGTTTTTCTTCTGGATTCCTGAGGAAAACAGTCTGGAGTAGGTTTTGGTTTCTGGTGTCAGATGCGATCCACTCCCCTCTTTTGAAGGCCCTTTATCCTCCCTTGGAGTTCTCCTCCTAGGGCTCCAGCTGTATCAGTGCTTTGAGTTTGCTTGGATGCCTAACCTGGGCTGAGTTAAAATGTATGAACACTCAAAACCAATTACAGTTCCTGAACCAAGGACCCTTTGTTCTAATTACAAAAACTCCAGGAGGCTATGGCAGATCTGTCAGCTGTGGCTGGGAATACAAATGCTTCTTTTTCTTTTTCTCCCCCTCCTCTTTCTTCCTCTATGCCTTCCCCCTGCCTCCCCTTCTCTAATAGTCAGGGAGGTGGGGAGGCAGAAATCTCAGCAGGAACAGATTGAATACATTAACATTTGGTTGGTTTTGTATTGTTCTTTAGTGAGACCACAACTTATGAGGCTGTTTTAATAAATGTCTGGTCAGGAGCCAATCAAAAGCTGCCAAAAATGGGTGTAGGGAAGCCTGTTTCCCACACAGTCTGCTCTTTCCCACCCTAATCACTGGAAATAAGAACGCCTAAAAACAAAATACCTTCTTTTCCCTATTTATCTCCTCACTCTCAGGGATTTTGAAGCCCATCATTCCTAGACATGAGCAAACCTAACTCTCCACTCTAGCAGCTCCTCCTCCAAGACAAACTGACACCATCCTGTTGGACCATAATATAACAGATGTTGAGGGCAGATGCTCATCTGATGTAAATTATCTTAGGACTGATCAATTCAATGGAGTTCCAGTATCTGAGATATTTGAAGATTGTACCTTTTTTGTATTTATAGTGGTTGAAGGCAGTTCCTTATTGGACATGGATGTGCAAAGACTGGGAGTTTTCTCTGCTTGATTGCCACCTTTGGGGAAAACATTGAAATGTCTAGATGTGTTTCAGCCTGCTTTCAGCTGGAAAGTTTTATAGAAGACTTAACACAGTAAGTCCCTTTCATGCCAAAGAATATTTATTTCTCCAAAAGTGAGGTGCTGAGGGGGTTGGGCTCTGCCTCAAAGCATGAGGGAAGCCAAAGACGGAGAAATCCCAATGGTGTCAATAAAATAGCAAACCTAGATTTTCCAAGATGCAACTTCCTTAAAAGAGGTTGAGGGGAAGCAGAGGTTTCTTCACACTCTAACAGGGGGTACTTCCTGCTGGGCAGTTGTCCTCATCTCCATCATAACTGGCTGTGGCAACAGGAGGTCCTCCATGGAATTTGACTCTCTTATGCTGGTGTGCAGACCCAGAGGGAGAGAGACTATGAGAGAAATCCTTCCCATGGAGTCTGCAGCCTAGAGATGACCACAAGCATGGCCAACAATAGATCACAGAAGCTAAATGTTACAATCAGAGCCACGTAGCTGGTGAGATGCAGAGAAGCCAGGTACCCTAATATTTACCATATCAGGGTAAATAGAGCACTAGGGTAAAAAGAAACACCCTGTTAGCCAAGTTCACATGACACAACAACAAGTTTTATCTTTCAGAAGCAGAACAGGACACCTGATGGGAAGAAGAGAGGCCTGTTGACCTCCAAGTGGGTGACCTTGGTTTGTGCTAAGCTGTGCTGGCTACTGGGTGTTAAAAAATAACAGAAAAAGAAAACGTGCAGAGACTTGAGCTTTGAAATTTAATTATAACAGCATGGCAAGCTACATGTAAAAGAAAAGAAAAGGGGAATGGCTTAAGCTGTTAAGGGCTTTGGAGTTCTTGTACGTTTAGTAAAGCTGTGATGGGAACACCAACTGCAAAACATATCAGTAGGAAATGGTCAATGAAAATTAGCTCTTTTTGAGACATTATAAGTTTTTACTACTGTTAAAAACCTGAGGATAATTTGGTTTGTATTAAACTTTTGTTCTAAAACTCCAAAGCATGTAGAACTTGTTGGGTTGTGTTTGCTGCAGGGAAGCTTTGGCTGCATGACAGCACCCAAACACACAGATCCCTGCCTGCCATCCTCTTGTGCACAGCTGTGTCAGCCCAGGGTGATATTTTTAAATACCAAGTGTCTCCATGGGCTGATAGGGTGGCAGGTGTGTTATGCAAACCCCAAGGGATGAAAATGTGCCAGAGTGCAAGAGTTGGGTGCTTATAAACCCCAATCTCCTTGTGTAGTTCACCTGGAAGGACCATTGGTGAAGGTAAATGCCATCTGCTAAATCTGCTGGGGCAATCTAGGCAGTACTTCATCCCCCAGGAAGGCAAAACTGGGCATTCTGGGCTTGTGTGCCCCACTTTGGGCAGCTCCTGTCACACACACTTTGCAGCAAAGGGGGAGGGAGCCTGAGGCTGATGACACCTTAACTGACAGGAAGAAAATTCACCAGGAAATTCCTGTCAGCACCAGAGGAGGCTGACAGTGGTCCTGGTGGACTGATGAGTTTGTTTTACATGGCCGAAGTTGCTGCTTCTGCTGGAGAAGTCAAGGAGATGCGGATTTCCAGCCACATGTCCTGTTCCCCTGACAGCAGTACCTGAAATGTCTGGGAGCTGTCAGCCAGTGATGCAAACAAGGCTGTGGTCCTCATTAAAAGCCCCTATGCAGTTCTATACAGTTAGGTGGTGCTCCATGTGGCTGGACAAAACCAGAGGTTTAGCCAGCTTCCAGGAAAGTTTGGAATTGCTTCAAGATGTGGGTGCCAGACATCTAAAAAGCCAGGTGGCTGCACTGAGCAGGCTGAATTACCAAGCTGCCTCCCATGGCTCCTCCCAGCTGAGGAACATTTCAGCCACCTCCTGCTGCTGCTGCTCCTCCTCCTCCTCCTCGGGAAGAGTTGGTGTTGCAGTTGTGTCTCCTCTCCAGGCAAATCAACAAGGAAGGAAGGGATGACATTCCATCTAGCAGATTTGTACTTAGACATGTGAAAGAGATTTGGCAGATACTCCTCCAGTACTGGGGAGCAAAGTTACAAAGATCAAGATGAGGTAACAGCCCAGCTCTTCTACTTATACCCAGACGTGTAAAATTATTCTCCCAATGAAACTGGAGGGACTTAACATGGCTAATTGGACACTGGGCTTTGCTCTACCTTTTGTGCAGCTCCATATTTATAAAAAGTGGGGATAATATTTTCCAGTGTAATAAAGAATTTATTAAATCGAAGTACATTTGGTCTCTGTAGTTCTCAAATACTGTTTAGTTAAATATGAGTGATTATAAGAGTATCTACATTGAAGGCTATTGGTGAGGCTGAAATAAGAGGCTCTGGCCATTCCTCTTTTAGTCTGATTTTCTGTCTAGTTACTGTGTCTCACTCAGCTTGAAGTAATGAACCTAGAACATGACACAGTAAAACCATAAGCACTTGGAAAAACAAACAGAAAATCCAGGCAGGTGAAAACCCTCACAAATGCCTGTAAACTCCATTTCCCACTCTTCTTTATTCCTTGCAATAAACCCACAGGATTGCATAAGCTAATAAACAAAGCTTAAGTTTGTGCCCAACAATTGTCATAACTTCCCTAAAATTCATTCTTACTTCATTGGGTCCTACAGATTGTGGAATGGGAAATCGCAAGGTGAACCAAATACAGTGATTTTTTTTTCTATTCTTGCTAACATTTAACAGAACATTGCAGCACATATAACCTCAGGATGGATCTCTGCCCATCATCAAGATTTACAGCTGATTTTCCTCCACAGGATGGGAGGTCACTCAGAAGTCCATCAAGGAGCTATGGGGCCTCCTCTTTTCCAATTAGAAATTCAGAGGCTTCCCAAAGACTTCAGCCCCCTCAGGGCAAATATGAGCTGCTGGGATCACTGCCACTGTCCTGTTTGGCCTCAGGGAGGGTGGCACTAGAGGAGACGTGCTCCCTTGGTCCCTTTCTGTCTCTTGATAAACCCTGACTGAAGGAGAGGTGACATGTGCTGATGTAGGTGAGAAAGTTCTCCAAACTGCAGAAGTGACAAAACCATGGCATTTTCTTCTTACCTGCAATGTCCTTGGCACAGATGGGCAAAGGAAAGCTGAAGTGGCACTGCTTTGCTGATCAGAAGAGTTTTAAAGAAAAGGCTGCTGTCCTGGCAATGCCAGGCTCTTCTCAGTGCTGCAGTTGTGGCAGATGTTGTCCAGTGTCACACTTTGGAAAGCTTACAGCTAGTGTACAGTATGAAAACAAGCCTTATAAATAGGAAAAAACCAAACACCTTTTAAGGCTTTTTTTAGCTATAACTTGTGAAGGAACAAAAATCAGTCTGCTATTTTCTGCTTATTTTTGCATGAGCCTTGTGGGCTGGCTGTTCTTTTAACCTAATTACTTTTATTCAATGGAC